>APFE030941071.1:0-39303 GCA_000404065.3 Pinus taeda
AATCAAGATGGTAGTCCCGATTTTGGGATCCAGTGGGAAATCTCTGTGTATATGTGTTTTATGTGTTATGCTCTCGCAATGTTTATTTTCTTTGTTTTAGAATTCATATGCAGGTAATTTATGTACGGGGTTAAAAACTACATTTGAGACAATATCAATAATCTTAAGAGTCTTGTGAATTTGGATCAGGCAATGAATGAGCTAAATGGAAGCATCCCCAATGGGATTGGGGATTTTAAAAACTTAGAGACACTATAATTATAAAACAACAAACTCTCTAGGTCTATACCCACTCGGCTTGATAAGCTTACTAATTTATTCCATCTCAAGCTTTTTACCAACAAGCTCAGAGGACTAGTGTCCCCGGGAATTGGGATGGATTCTAAACTTGTTGAGTTTGATGTATCAACATATGATATTTCAGGTCATCTTCCACATAATGTCTACAAACATGGAGTATTGATAGTCTTCATTATTTTTAAGAATAAATTTAATTGAAGCCTGCATGAATTTCTAGGGGATTATCATAGTCTAACATGTCCAACTACAGGATAACCATTTAAGTGGTGACGTTCCTCTAGGATTATGAAATTTTCCTCTCCTTGTAGAATTCAGATTGAAAAAAAATGCTTTCCATGGCCAAATTCATGCTCAAATTACTAAAGCAACGAGTATGTGGGTGTTGAATATATCAAACAATCAATTCAGTGGAATTATTCTCTCTAGCATTGGAAAACTATGTAATCTTAGTAGCTTTATGGACAATCACAACAATATTTCAGGGACTATTCCAGTGGAACTCACTAGATTATCCTCATTGTCGAGGTTTTCTCTTAATCACAATATGTTGTATGGGGATCTTCCTGACAAAACAATATCATGGAAAGGTCTCTCAGAACTTAACCTTGCCAACAATCATATCACCAGACCAATTCTTGCATCGCTTGGGTTGTTTCTTATTCTTAACAACCTTGACCTCTCAAATAATTTGCTTTAAGAGAATATACCTCTTGAGTTAGGTAATCTCTACTTGAGTTTTCTAAATGTTTCTAACAACCTTTTGTTTGGTTCTGTTCCTCTTTGTTACAATAATCTGTCCTACGACAAAGGTTTTCTTGATAATCTGGGCCTTTGTGGAGGTAGACCATTAATGATACCTTCATTTTTCCAGCAGAAAGGCATGTTTGAAAATCATTTATATAGGATAATGATTTTGGTTATTGTTGTGATAGCATTACTTTGCTTGATTGGTATAGGTTTCTGGTATAAGACATATGATAATTTTTCTTAGGTTAAATCAAGTACAAAGTCATGGAATCTCACAACCTTTCACAAGGTATAATTTGATGAGTTAGACATTCTAAAGATATTGAAAGAAGATAATGTTATTGGAAGTGGAGGTGCGGGAAAAGTGTACAAGGTAACAATGATAAATGATGATATTGTTGTTATGAAAAGGATCCGGAACAACATAAAACTGTAATCTTCCCAAGGCAAGGGATTTCAAGCAAAGGTGGAGATTCTAGGGAAGATTAGGCATGCCAACATTGTCAAGCTACTTTGCTCCATATTTAGTTCATATTCTAACATGTTAGTGTATAAATATATGCCAAATGGTAGCCTGTATGAACAGATTCATACGGAAACATTGGTTTTTCCTACTCATTACAAGATTTCTTTAGGTGTTGCTAAGGGAATGTCCAACCTACATCATGGTTGTTACCCTCCAATAATAAATAGTGATGTTAAATCATATAATATATTGTTGGATTCTCAATTGGAGGCCCATATTGTCGATTTTGGTTTAGCTATAATTGTAGAGAAGTTAAGTCAGAAGAACGTAGTATCAGGTGTTGCTGGAACATATGGATATATTTCCCTAGGTAAGAATTTACAACCAAATTTTTAATGCCTGTGAATATATGTGTGTATATATATGCCTGTCTCAATAGAAAATAAACAATTTTATATGAATTGATTTAATTGATGGACATGTGTGCATAATATTCTTACACCCACAAAGTGAATGAGAAGACTGACATATACAACTTTGTTGTGGTCCTGCTGGAGCTCGTGACTAGAAAGAAGCCTAACGATGTAGAATTTGGAGTTTACTCAGACATTGTTAGGTGGGTTCAGAATCAAGTTCACATTGATATCAATAACGTCTTGGATGCACAAGTATAAAACTCATGTAGAGAAGAAATGATGTTGGTATTAAGGGTGGCTTTGTTTTGCACTAGCACTTTGCCCATCAACAGGCCTTCCATGAGGGAAGTTTTGAAAATGATTCTTTTCTTCAGCATAGATGAACGAGTTAGAAAGGAATTAGCTGCCACTTTATCTCCCCATATCAAGAGGAATCCCAATGATTTTAGATATGATTCCCCTTATGTATGCACTAGCACATGTCCATTTAATGACAATAAATGTGGCATAGACTTGTGACCTTTATCTTAATTTATAGCCGATATTAAAATCATTGTTGAGTGATTCCATTTACTTTGTTGAACTATAGGAGAATTTGATTTAAAGAGAAGTAATAGATATATATCTTATATTGGCTCTATTAGTTTGTTCCAAACATGAGATACATATATCTCATGTTAACATTTCACCAATCCCTTGCACAGAAGTAGTTGTTATCCCTCAAATCACCAACAATAAAGTTACGGGAAAATAATAGACCTGTTGGGTCTTCAACAAAGACATCAGGAGATCCTCCAGCCATATTTGGTAAAAATTCATAACACAACTAGAATCTCACTTTCTCGATAGAAACACGTATATGAGCTATTATTCTGTAGCATAGCCTTCAAAACAAGAGTCAAGTTGGAGTTTCACAATCCCTTTAGCATATATAATAGAGAATTTTTACAGCACAATTATGAAACATATTATGAAAGGTAGCCTGTTTTGATATTTTTCTATCAAAGAGATGATGACAAAGGAATATATGTAGAAAAATGTTGTATATATATCCTTGACCTCATCACCATGGATGAATGATTGACAGTAACTTCATTGAATCCCTTCTATCATTTAAAGGAAGTCATGAGGCTTTATTGTCTATTTATTGCATTGAGAATTGTAGTGTAATTTAACCTTTAATTAGGCATCTGCAAATGAATAATTGTAACCACAAAAAATAGTAGCTATTAAAGGAGGATATACAAACATCCTACCAGAGTCTGAAGATACCTCCAAGATTTGCATGAAGTAGAATAACGTTGAGTAAATTTCATTTTTCACTGAAGAAACCACATATTAACCATTATGGTACTCATAGATTTACAAGGAGAAATAATCTCATATTGATCATGCAAAATCCAAACCCCGCATGGGACTTCCACATCCAACCCAATCGTAGAATGGCTTAGCCAAATATCTCTTCAACCATTCACCCCCATGTCATATTCCAATCATGAATGTGGGAGCTCATAGAACACATCAATAAAAAACCATATAGGGCTTCCACACGCCATCCACCTCAATCCATAAAACAATTATTCCACCTCACGGTCAAACATCACAAAATCATCATCAGATTGTTTTCTATCCATGTCATCCAGGGCTTTGAGAGCATTTGTTCCAACCAAGGCTTCCAGGACTAGTAACTCAACCCATAGTTTTCATCAAGATTTCAGAGTGTTTGTCTAACCAAGGCTTCCAAGGTTAGTAAATCAACCCACCAAGGGCTTCCAAAGTGTTTTTCCAACCAAGGCTTCTAGGACTAGTAACTCAATCCAAGCTATTACAGGGCTTCTAGGAACTATTAACTCAACCCAAGCTAAGGAAACATGAGATCCAACCAAAACAAAATAATGGAGTAAACCCACAATCTCCATGGTTATCCAGGAAATGGAAAGGCTAGGAAATCCATAATCAATCCTAAAAATCCTTCGTGCCAGTGAAAGATCATGACTAAAAATCCACATGCATATTATATGCATGCCAAAACGCGTGACAAAAACATACACACAACTCTGTACGTGCAAGAAAATTCTGCTATAGTTGTTGATCCCAATCTCCTCTTATGCTTTCCTACTCTTCCTTTTCCTTCTTTCTCCAAAATTCCAAGTATTCCACACCCTCCAATACTGCTCCATGAAAAATCTAGTTATCCAAGAGTATGAGAGAGAGAGATAATAATGAGAGAGCTCCAAAACTAAACTGACAAAAGGTTACCAACTGATCCTGAGAAGCCTTTTTATCAACGAGGCCTCTATTTTCTTCATTTTCCATTATTTTCCTTCAATTTCCTCATCACATTCAACCCGTGACCTTTCACCTCCTTTTTCTTCTAATTTCCATTATTTTCATAAATAAATGTGCCAAAAATGCCATTTTACCTTTCCAAAGCCTTAGCCATTTCCTTTGCCAATTTTCCTTAGCCATTAAACAATCACAAGTGATCCCCATCACTAGGATTTTTCCCAACATTCAGTTTGGAATAAGTGTCCCATCAACCGTGGTTATTATTTTTCCTTTATTAACTTTTATTACATGGAAGTTTCACCAGGGCTGTTACACCTGGTGCAAGGGGCACACGGACCCGACCATCAATTGTGAATTGTTAAGAAGGAAGAAAGGGATATTTATAGAATGCATTTGAAGAAATCGAAGACAAGCTAGGAGCATGAAATGGTATTTAAAAAGAATAGAAAACTGACCTTCACAGGTGATATACTAGATTAATAAGTATGTGACGTCTGACCAGGGCTATGGTAACGATTTCTAATTTTATCCCTTTCCTTTTTGCATCACATGTTCCCTCGCCTATAGGAACATCTTTGGAAACTTTGGTAAGGCCTCTTTTCTGATAAACCACTTATGTCCATCCTTTGATAACCCACTGATCACTGCGATGACTTCCTCAATTACTTGAACTTCCAATCCGAGGACGCTGGAGTGATTTCCTTCGAGATTCAATCCTAATTCTACTGTCACTCCTTCATGGAACCCCTATAGCCGCTCAAACTAAGTACGTGAACCTGCATTTTGGAAAATATGCCATACTTCTGTTTTGCACCATAGCCTGGCCACCCATTATTCCTATCAATGACCCTGTGGTAGCGTTTCGAGTAGTAGACAGTTGTTAAGGGAAAAGTTAGCCAAGAAACTACACGGAAACATAAATGGTGATAAGGGAAATGAATGTCAGTGAGGGTTATGCTTAAAACAATGGTAATTGTGGTAATAATTTCAATACATTAAGAATGACCACATTCTAGTGTAGATATGTGTATTCATACATGGTGTAATTTCCAATGAGTGTTGGTATATGTGAAGGATATGGATGGAGATATGATATGAGAGGGTAATAATACCATATTAATGGTATGATTGAATAATTTAAGTGGTATTTAATGAGGTACGATAATAATGACAAATGGTATCATCATTATTTAAATATGATAATCTGCCCCCCATCTAAGGTATGTCCATCCTCGGCCCTAATTGGTCATGTCATTAATGAAATGTCAATTAAATTCATGGAGTCGTTCAGGGACGTACCTGACGAATTACCTTAGCAGAGTATCAACAACGATATAGTATCAGCACTAATGGAGTATCAACATCGGTAGAGTATCAACACCGTTGGAGTATCAACATCGATAGAGTATCAACACCAATGGAGTATCAACATCAGAAGAGTATCAAGGCCAATGGAGTATCACCATCGGCAAAGTATCAACACCAATGGAGTATCAACATCAATAGAGTATCAACACCAATGGAGTATCAACATCAACATGCCTATAACGGAGACAAATGAGATGTTGCAATAGGAGTGGAAGTTGGGGAGAGGGAAAAGGCGTTGCAACTAGACTAGCAGCAAAGGGAGGGGAAAAAGAGAGTTGCAACTAGAGTAGTAGAAAGGGAAGGGAAAAAGAGTGTTGCAACTAGACTAGTAACAAGAGAAAGGAAAAAGAGCATTGTAACTGGAGTAGCAGCAAAACTCCAGACTTTATATATATATATATATATATATATATATATATATATATATATATAGATATATATATATATAATATATATATATATATATATATATATATATATATATATATATATATATATATATATATATATATATATATATATATATATATATATATATATTTTTCAATAAGAGATGCAAAGGAAGAATTTTCTGCACAAATGACTTCAAAACCAAAATCATCATAAAAATGTTTAATAAAGGAGTCCCTAAAGATCAAACGGTGATATAATGTGAGGCATTGTCCATGTTGCGACGAGGTCCCCTTGGTCAAACTTGTTAAATTTTATTAAATATTGTAAAGTTTCCAGATTTTGAGGAGTGGAGTCTGAGTAGCACAAGTCGATAGGAGTCAAAGGGGGCTTTAGGAAGGTCAAAGCCCCTTAGTTTGTTAGAGTCAATAAGTTTTGAGACCTGCCCATGGTTCATGGACCATGGTATTGTAATGAAGAAGAATATAAAAGGGAGTCATAAGATAGTCATAAGATAGAGAAGTAAGAATAGTGCATGACTTGGGTCTAATTTTATCTATTTTGTACTTGGGCAAAGGGGAAGGCTCTTGCAGCTGTGTGCACAGAGACCTTAGTAAGTCTGCAGCTGAGTGTGCGTGCCCCTACAGCTGTGTGCACAAGATTGGGAAGAAATGTAATTGGAGATTTGAAGCATAATAAAATACTTATCTTGAAGAACTATCTGTGAATCTGTGTATTATTGTTTATCTCTCAATTTGCTGTATTTATGATCTGTTGAATGCATTTAATCAAGAAAAGTACTTAATAGATTCACAAAGATGTAGATCTTTGTTTATTTATATGATTTTATGCATGTTTAGTGCAATCGGTGAAGGACATAAATCTGCTAATTGTTAATTACTATAAATTTCGAGTTTTAAGGGTTAGTTTTTGCGAAGATCAAGATAAAGCTCTAAGTTTGGTAGAAAAACATCACATAGTCCTCTCAATGCAAAAACCTGGTTCTAGCACCCCCCAATACTGCCTCAGGTGAGAATGCATCTTGTTCTATGTGGATTGTGTTTAAACGGTCGGTAGTGTAGGGATTTTTTGGTTAGCGCAACAACTAACTCTAAACCTGGGTCCAAGCCCCCTCAAGCCAACAAATGGTTCCATTGTTGGGACCGGGATCTATCTGAGAAATATGTGATGTGGCATAAGTGGATACCAACTAAGAAGGAAATTGAAAAGTGGATATATTAGAAGCTACACGAGTTTATAGCCCAAGAAAACAAGAATTCACACTTGTCGAAAGAAGAGTGGTTGCAGAGATACATGTATACAAAGGAACACGAAGTTTTCTTCTACTCTTTTCCATGTCAATTTTAGTAATCATTGGCTAAATTGGTAGATTTTCAACCTACATGGAAGTTGGATAGTCCTATTGTGTGGACTCCAGAGTTAGTGAAGCACCTGGAAAGATCAAAAAACAAGGTTGTGAAGGCTTTCAATTATTGGATCGATAGTATTCTAAGTAGATTCATTAATGAGTTCATGTTTGATAAGTCTGCCAGTTATAGTGAAGTTGAATGCTACTTTTTCAAAGGACCAAGAGGTAAGTATCTAAAGTCTCTGAAAACTTGGATTTAAATTCTATTGTGTGAGAAACAGGTCATGTTGCTAAATTGATGTTTAGGAGAGACTCGACAGGAGCTACGCAAAGTGGGAAACAGTTCAGAAATGATCTAGATACAATTGTTGAGTACAATCCTCTGATGAGAGCATCTAACAATGAAGAAGAAAGTAGTAGCCCAAAGACACCAAGAGGTGTGTCCCCTTTGGTATATCAGGGCATTGCAAGAATGCCACATCCATCCACCCCACCTCCTCCATCACCTCCACCTCCGCCTCCACCTTAGTTATTCAGTATGGGTTCATAAAACTCTATAACAGGTCATTCCTCCTCTATTTAAAACTATCCTCACCTGTATGGATTCATTATTTAACAACTATAAATATGCTTATGTTCAGGGGTCTGGGGACAGAAGGCCCTGATCAATTTTGGTTTGTAGAACATGCTGCGTGGAAGTCATAACAAATAACAAATGACGATCTGAAGAAAGTGTAGTTGGTCACAACATTGCAAGATAGGGTGATAAGTTGGTATATTAAGTAAAATACAACTCATCCCATTGCGTCATTGAAAGACACAAAAGCTGCACTAAGTAATGAATTCAGAAGGACTAAGTCTCATGCCCAGTCTGTAACTCAGGTAAAAATAATTGAGGAGAAAGTGAATGAATCTACATGGGATTTTGATCAAAGGATGAAATGTCTACTACAATAGGCTAATCTACAGATCTCAGTTGAGCAACATAAGGATTGGTATATTGCTTCGTTGTTACCTCATTTGAGATTACCATTGTCATAATAGAAGCTTGGAACACATGTTGAAGAGTTGGAAATTGCTATGAAGTTGGAGGCTTCACCTATTCAAGATATGAATTTGGGAGTGCAGTAGATTTGGTCGCATTTGGCTAGCCTGGATATGGAGTTGCAGGATCTCAAAAAGGGTAAAGAGGTCAAAAATGAGACCTGTGCTAAAGTATGGTTCTTAAAGTGAAAAGAAAATGGTCATGACAAGGATGATTTCCCGTTATATCAGAGCTATCTAATTGGGGGAGGTCATGTCCCTCTGAAGCCAGAAAATACTGCTAGATCGAGTAATGGGGTAGTGCCATGGTGCACTATCTATCAAATAACATGAAAACACTCCACTAACAATTTCCATTTGTTGCAAAAGTTAATGCAGACTCCCCAAAAACTATTTTTCGATTTCTGTAAGTTTGTAGGCCATGATGAGTGAAATTGTTGAAGCTATGAGTTAATGATGGACAAAACTCTAACATATAGAGTACAGGATGAGTCACGTCCGCAGCAAGATCAAGGCACACCTGCAGTGCGCAAAGGATTCCAGGGACGAGGAGGAGGATGAGGGGGAGGAGTTGGAAGAGATCGCAGACAAGTTATTTTCTACAAATGTGGAGATCCGGGCCACTACGTGTGAGATTTTCATAACCCAACACACCCCTCTTGTCAATATTACTAACAATTTGACCATGTTATAGAATAGTGTCCTGTACTCATCACAAAAATGCAAGAAAAGAATAACCAACAACCCACTTAGAACATCTAGAAGATGAGGTTAGGACCACATGAGGATGGCACCAGCATTAATATAGTTACATGAAGCGGTATAACTACTAGGGAAGATAGAGCCATAGGGAAACAGCTAGAAGATAACCCTTGGGTGTTAATAGCTTCTGACAAAGATACTGAATTTGGTTTGCATAAGGAAAATGAAAAATTTATGGAGGTGCAGAAGAGCTTTGTGGATTTAGGAGCTTCTACGTCAAATAGTCACAGCGCATGAACATAGAAGCTTGAAAAAGTCATTGTTGCACAGGAAACATATCGTTCAATATTGACATCCTTCTTACAAACTTGCATGAAGCTCCTAAGGGGCGAGAAAGTAGTGGAGGGAATTCAAGAGTTAATAGAAAACAATGTTGGAAAATGTAATTCATTGCCTGAACAATGTGTAGTGCAGAAAGTAGAAAAAATTAAGAAAAGGACTGGTCAAGAGATGAGTTTGATTGCAAAGATCCAAGAATTTGAAATGGAAGTATGGAAAGTCGGCGCTATAGTGATCCCCAGTTCAGCTGCGTATGGCGAACCGATAGAAGATTATTCCTATTGGGTATTTACATGGAGTAATTGTCGACATTGAAGGGGTGCGTGCTGTAGAGGATTTTGAGGTAATTGAAATAGTGGATGATAGTAATCCCTACCTAGTGCTTCTTGGAATTAATAGGATGTTTGATATGAATGTGGTCATCAACCTGAGGAAGCGTAGCCTAATGTTTGAGAAGAAGGAGCTGAGAGTCATTGTTCCATTGGATCCAACTTAGGGTGCGCAGTATACTGAACCAGTCCAAGATTACTATGAGGAGGATGATATTAAACAAGTCTATGCGGAATGAGGATTGGATCAATCCTACTATGGATGGGAGAGTTACCTGGGAAAAGGACAACTCCTGTAACTTAGATTCAGATGAGGAGCTTGAGCATTGGCATAATAGATTGCATGAAGTGTCAACGTTGCAATGTAATAGACTTACTAAATAACTCTAGTGTATATCCATTGAGGTACACAATTTACCATATTATGATGGTTTAGAAGATGTAAATTTGTTTCTTGATAAATTTTAAAGGGATGTACTAGAGGAGCATCGATTCTAGTCATTGGACATCACATTGAGAGCTACAACTACCAGATGGTGGGGTACACATAAGAAGAGTTTTGCAGACTGGAAAGAGTACCGAAGGATGATGAAGTTGTGATTTGGATATGCAAATGCCCATATTTTTTAAAAGTATACAAGGAAGGATGATCTGCATAAGAATCTAGCTTGTTGGACAAAAGTATTGGAGAGGAACCAAAACCAAAATGGGTACATATATTTTGCCATACGTTGGATACTATTCCGATGAATTGGTATTTAGAGACGGAGTTGCACCATGGAACTGTGGAGTGGGATGTTTTGAAAGAAAGCTTTCTCCTAACCTTTAGTTTTGAGGATGGATTCAAGTGTATTGATGAAGCATTATATAAGATCAAGGATGCAATATTCAAAACACCTCTAGATCATGTCACATGGATACAACCTGACTCGAGTACGCATCTACACCATGATCTTGAGTGTAACAATGTTACAATAGAAGAAGGCGCAGAATACCCCAGGAATATTAGTGTCCCTGAGTCAGAGGGACAGCACGAAGTCATTGGGCCTAAGGTAGAGGTCAATGACATTTTAGAACTCTTGAAGACCAAGCAAGTGAACATTGGATCAGAAGCACAACCAAAGTTCACGAATAGAGGTGATTATTGGGATGAAGACATAGTTGACAAGGTCATAGAATTATTGCAGTAATATAAGGACTTGTTTCTGACAAATTTCTCTGATCTGAAGGGGATAGTAGGTAATCTAGGAGTTATGAAGATCAATCGGAAGCCAAATGTGAAGCCGGTAAAATAACGCCCATACTGGTTGAATCATAAATAAAAATAAAAGGCACATGAAGAACTAGATAAGATGCTCACAACAGGAATTATTGAGCCTGTAGAATAATTAGATTGGGTTATTCCTATGGTGGTTCAGGAGAAGAAGGAAAAGGGCAAAATCTAGATCTGCGTAGATGTGAGGAAGTTGAACGATGCTTGTGTACATGAATTATTCCCTACGATGTTGACAAATGAAGTCTTGGAAAATGTTGTTGGTCAAGAAGCATACTATTTTACTTATGGATTCTTAGGATATAACAAGATCAAAATCACTCCAGAAGATCAAAGTAGGACTACCTTCGCCACAGAGTGGGGCTCTTTTCATTATACAATTATGCCCTTTGGACTTAAGAATTCCCCTGTAATCTTTTCTAGGGTGGTAGTTTCATCCTTTAAAGAATTGATTCACAAATTTTTGGAGGTCTAGTTTGATGATTGGACAGTGTTTGGGCTAGTTAAAAAGCATGTTGCAAGTCTTCGCCTAATGCAGATACTTGTAGGAAGCATCATATCTCCCTAAATCTAAATAAGTGTATATGTTTCATACCATATGTGATACTTTTGGGCCACATTGTTGGTAAGAAAGACTTGATGGTGGACCCTACTAAAACTATAGTGATTAATAATTTGGAGCCTCTGGGGAATGTAAAACATCTACGTGCAACATTGCGCCATACAAGATACTATAGAAAGTGCATAAAATCATATGCGCAGATCATTGTACCCATGGAAAAATTATTGGAGAAGGAAATTATGGGATGATGATTTCTAGAAAAGCATAGATGTTTTAAAGGAAAATATGGTTACAACACATATTTTAGTGTCCCCCGATTGGAAGATAGAATTCGATGTACATGTGGATGCATCCCACATAGCGCTAGGAGAAGTTTTAACCTAACCAAGTGTAGGGGATATCGACCATCTGATTGCATTTGTAAGTAGAAACTTGTCTAAGGCATAGAAGAATCATTCAACCATAGATCATGAAGGATTGGCAATGGTGTACACGCTCTAGAAGTTCAGACATTATCTGTTGGGTGCACACTTCAAAATGTATACAAACCATTCATCATTGAAGTACCTAGTCAACAAGCCTGTGTTGAGGGGGGGGGGATCTGTATGTGGTTACTACTATTTCAGGAGTACGATTTCAAAGTAATCATGAAACCAGGAATATTAAATGTTGGACCTGGTCACCTTTCATGGATTGAGAATGGAGAATACCCTACAAGTTTTGATGAAGGATTGCCTGATGTGGAGCTCTTTGTTATACGTGTTGTTGATGAGAATTTTGTGGATATCATCCAATTCCTATCTACAGGTGCAACCCCTGAAGGATATATGATGCAACAGAAGAATGAATTGGTGGTCAGGGCTATAGATTTCTCTATAATTGTAGGGCACTTGTATAAAATGGGGTTGGATGAAGTTTTGCACAAGTATGTACCAGATTATGAAATACAAAGTATCCTTGTTGAAGCACATGGAGGAGTTACTGGAGGACATTATGTTGGAAGAGCAACTACACAGAAGATCCTATGCACTGGTTTGTGGTGACCAAATGTGCACAAAGAATACAAGGAACAAATTGGAAAGGTATGGTTTGAGATGTAGTTGTAGATTCCAAAGCTTCAACTGAAGCTACAGCCAACCACTCATCTTGAAGTCAGAGAGAAGCACAAGGCTGCTATTAAAGTAGACATGACCACTCTAGAAGCTACAGTCAAGGACTACATCCAATTTTTCGAACAAAAAATGGAAATGTGGACCTCGTTGTGGAAGGATCCACACTTGCAGATGATCAAAGCAGACATCCATGAAAAACAATTGCAATTTGATGAGATCAGGGTGATAGTGTAGACCTTAACACCTGTGAAAGGGCTCACCAAACTTCAAGAAGGGAATTTCATCTAGACCCAGATTGATGAGTTATGTCGGAAGCCCTCCATTATTTACTCAAGGATGCAACCATGGGCTGATGAGGCAAGGCACCTATCATAGATAGTCCAGAGTAAGTTAAAATCTCTTTAGGAGATGCAAAGAACCATGGGCCTTGTAGTCGAAGGTCCAACAATGGATAAATTGGTCCAGGAAGTTCCCCAGGCCACCCCACATAGAACAAGAAATCTTCAAACATTGAAGATCAAATTCAGTGGTTTACAAGAAAATATTGAGGCAACACCAGTAGAGTGCCTCAGGATGACTCACGACTTTATGTTGGGGGCCTATTGTGACAAGGTCCCCTGGGTCAAATTTTGTTAAGTTTTGTTAAATATTGTAAAGTCTCCAGATTTTGAGGAGCAGAGCATGAGTAAAGTAGGTCGATAGGAGTCAATGGGGGCTTTAGGAAGGTCAAAGCCCCTTACATTGTTAGAGTCAATTTGTTTTGAGAACCGCCCATAGTTCATGGACCATGGTATTGTAATGAAGAAGAATATAAAAGGGAGTGATAGGATAGTCATAAGATAGAGAAGTAATAATAGTGCATGAGTTGGGTCTGATTTTACCTATTATGTACTTGGGCGAAGGGGAAGGCTCCTACAGCTGTGTGCGTGAACACTTTGGTATGTTCGCAGCTGAGTGCGCAGACCTCTACATCTATGTGCGTAGGGTTGGGAAGAACTGTTATTGAAGATTTGACGCATAATCAAATACTTATCTTGAAAAACTATCTGTGCATCTGTGTATTACTGCTTATATCTGAATTTACAATATTTATGATCTGTTGAATGCATTTAATTAGGAAAAATACTTAATAAGTTTGCAAAGAAGTAAAACTTATTATTTATATGATGTTATGCATTTTTAGCGTAATCGGTGAAGAACATAAGTATGGTAGTTGTTAATTACTGTAAATTTTGAGTTTCAAGGGATAGGGTTTACGAAGGTCAAGATAAAACCCTGAGTTTGGAAGAAAAACATCACATAGTCCTCTGGATGCAGAAACCTGGTTCTAGCATCCCGTAATACTAGCTTGGGTGAGACTGCAGCCTACGCTATGTGGGTTCTTGTTGAAAGGGCCGGTACTGTAGGGATTTGTTGGTTAGCACAACTAACTCTGAACCTGGGTCCAAGCCCTCTCAAGCCAACAGACCATTTGAAAGTAGAGGAGTATGTGCATCATAGGTTGTTATGATTTTAACAACTCCATTGTCAAACATTGTGTCGACCTCATATGGATCCATCCATATTGAATAGAGCTTTCCTTTAAAATCCTTGAATCAGGAATCATGGAGTAATGCCTAATCATCTTTTTGAAACACATATTTCTTAATAGATTTATCATGCCACTTAGTTCACTATTGTTGGATGGTGGAAGTGTTCTGTACATCTACCAAATGGATTTCATCTAACTCATTAAACTGATCCAATCGGTGTTTCTAGGCCGTAGTAAGATCCAGGCCTACTTCAAGATTTTTCCTGAGCATTTTGACCTTGAATTCAACTAGAAATAGAGTTTACTTCCCATACACAAGTTCATATGGTGAAAACCCCATTGTATTCCACCATGTAGTTTTATATGCCCAAAGTGCTTCAGGGAGATTTTCAGCCCAATTCCAGTAATGGTTAGCGACAAACTTTGTAAGAATATTTTCCAATACTTTATTTGTGCTCTCTACCTGACCATTCGCCTGGGGGTGATATGGATATGTCACCCAGTGGTTGATTCCAAATTTCTTCATAAGCACTGTTGTTGAATGCGATGTAAATTGTATGCCTCCATCTGAAACTATTTCCTTGGGATCCCCATATCGAGCAAAGATTTCTTCAAATAGGAAGTCTAAGATAGTTTGTTTAGTGACTTTTGAAATGGCTTTGGCTTCCATCCAATTCATCACATAGTCTGTACAGACAAGGATATGGACTTTCTAGTGAGACGAAGGATTAAATGGCCCAACAAAATCAATAGCCCATTTCTCAAAGGACTCAAGGACTAGTCGAATCTTCAGTGGAATTTCATCTAATTGAATAGGCTAGCCCATTCGTTGAAAATTGTGACATCCCCAAACATATATTCTAGCATCCTGAATATAGAGGTCCAATAATATCCCATCTCCAGCACCTCGTGACTGGTCTGTTTATCAACAAAGTGTCCTCTGCAAGGTTCATCGTGGGCACCTTTTAGACATCGTAGATCTCATTATTGCCTACGCAATTTCAGATTTCCTGATCTAGTTCAATGTAGAAGTGGTACCCTTCTATCCACATATAGTAGGCACTCCGGGGAATAATTCTCTAATGTTCCATGTATTACAAATGATGAGGTACCTTACCTAAAGCAGGATAGTTAGCAACATCTGCATACCAAGGGGTGTGAGTAGAAATTGCAAAATATGTTCATCAAGAAAACTATCTTCTACAAATGTATCTTCATCATTAATATTCAACCTAGACAAGAAATCTACCACAACATTATCTTTTCCTTGTTTGTCTACAATAGAGATATCAAATTCATGTAACAATAATAACCATCTTGTGATTCGTCCATGAGTTATAGGTTTGTTCATCATATACCTAATGGCTGAATGATTTTTATGCACAAAGGTCAGGTACCCTATAATATAATGCCAACTTTTCTTAACAACATAACTGACAACCAAAATTTCCTTCTCAGTTACCGTATAATTAAGTTCAGCGGGAGTTAAATTATTGTTGACGTAGTACATTGCATACAACTTCTTATCATCCTGTTGTCTCAAAAATGCCCCATCTATTGTATGGGAAGCATCCGTAGGGATGTGGAATGGAAGTTTCCAATTAGGGCCATGCAATATTGGAGCCTCAGAGACTAATTTCTTGATCCCTGGAAAAGTCAATTCACAAGCATCAGTGCACGCAAATTCTACATCTTTAGATAGTAGTTGTAAAAGTGGAAATGCTATTTTATAAAAAATTCTATGAAGCGTCGATAATACATAGCATAACCAATAAAGATTCGTACCACTACCTATGTCTTCAGAGTGGAAAAATTTAAGATTACCTTGACCTTAGCGGGATCAACCCTTATTCCTGCAGCTAAAAGTATATGCCCCAAGATGATCCCTTCTTCCATCATCATATGGAATTTTATAGTGCTAAGAGAAACATAAGTTTTTTTACATCGTTTAAGTACCTTTTCTAAATCCTTCAAACCACCTTCAAAAGAATCACCATATAGGGTAAATTCATCTATGTAACTTTGAACACTTTCATTAATCAAATCAGAAATGATTGCCAATATTTCGCTTAGAAAGTAGCAGGTGCATTATAGAGTCCAAACGAGAGGACCCAGTATGAAAAATTTCCCCAAGGGCAAGTAAAAGTGGCCTTGTCTTGATCTTCAGGAGCTACATGGATGTGGTAATACCCACTGAACCCATCTAGGAAAGAAAAGAACTTCTTTCCGACTAGTGTGTCGCGAACCTGGTCGATGAAAGGTAAGGGGGAGTGATATTTATGGATAGCTTTATTTAACTCCCTCTAATCAACATAGATCCTCAACTTGTATTTTTTATTTGGGACTATTACTAATGGGGATACCCATTGACTATTAGAGATCGAATAAATAAACCCACCATCCAATAGCCTTTGTAGTTCTTCTTTAACAATGTTTTTGAAAACATGGTTCATTCTTCTTTGTAGTTGGAAAATAGGATTACATTACTCTCTTATATATATGTGATGGGTACATAAATATGGATGAATCCCCTTCATATCCATGTATTCCCAAGAAAATACCTCCTCCTAATTTTGAAGAATTTTTAACAATTGTTCAGTTTGGTAGGGCGATGGGTTGGGATTGATGATCAATGTTGTTCCTAGATGAATCTCTACTAGATTACTAATATGGGCTACTGTGACAGGAACATTTTCAGTTTTAGTTTCTGGTTGAATAGATTTGTGGGAAGTACAAATCATAACAGACTCTAATAGTCGTCAAGTCGGGCAAGGAACAAATTCGAGATCACTGATAGATGTACTAATAGCATTGTCAATCGTTTATTCTTTGAAGCAAAGAGCTTTCCCAATAGTGAGAATTGGTCTAACATTTTCATTTTCAGATTCAGATTCATACCAAAGGGAATGATTTTATACTAGGGTAAACCCAAGATCGACTGATGAGCTTGGTTTTGTATGAGGATAAAGAACAAGGTTCTTCATAATTTCCCCATTCGATATTACCATGTTCCCAAATCGACATACAATGTAGGCATTGTCCATAGTGAGCTATGGCCTTCCTAAGATTAGGGGGTGGCCCCCTACTGAAAATTGTGTGTGTAGCACTAAGAGATCAACAGTGTATTCCCAAGAAACCATAGAAATGATTACATCTTCCACTTTCCCTACAGGTCGCACAATAGATCGATCTACAAGTTCTAGAACTGTTGGGGTTGGTTTAAGGTTAAGTAAGACCATAGTAAGTATAGTTTCTAACGTTATAACATTAATTTTAGCCCCAAGATCTACCAAAACATTTGAAATATCAACCCCATTGATTTGGATAGTGAGGATCGGGTTTCCTGGGTCACCATATTTGATGGGTATAGATTTTCCTAACATCATGTTTGACAAATTCCCCATAACATGAATAGTAAGTTGGTCTTTCAGGTTCCTCCCAAGTTTATTTGAGCACAATTCCCGAATTGTTTTGGCATAAATGGCCATTTATTTCATGTCCTAGAGAAATGGGATTTTAATAAATAGATTCTATAATTCTCCCAAGAAATCAAATTCTGGTTGAGGGATTTGTTTACTTAGGGACGACCTCTCAGGATAAGATGGGTCTGTGTGACCCCCTCAAGAGACAATTGTTTTGGTGGGGGCTTGTTGTTCCACATTAATTTGTGTTGTATTACACCCAACTTCCCCAAAGGGGTGTTTAAGTTCTGGTTCTGATGATGAGAATTCGCCCTCATTTTGTTCAATAATTATTGGTGAAGTCCTTGTATTCACCACTCATCTAGATCAAATATTCAATTCATTGCATTCCGAAGTGGAAACACCATATGCAGGAAGGTTGAATGTCTCAACCCATTGGACTCCCTTGTTATTCAAGTTCGAGTTGGTTTGAACAGGCACTTGAGGATGAAGAGGAGGAGTACTAGTGGAGGCATTTGGTGGGAGCTATAACTGTTGTTGTGTCATAGGCTAAGGAAGTTGATTTGTAGGAAGAGAGGGTCCATGCTATTTCTGATACCAAGAAGGGACTGGACAAGGTTGGGGTGACCATGACTGCCAAGGTGTAGGATACTGGTAATATTGCAGCCATGAAGGTGGAAATGGTGTAGGCTGAACCCCAAAATTCCAATTATTAAAATATTGAGAAGTGTCTTGATTCATACCTTCATTCATATTATGTGGTCTTGGTTTCCATGACTTCTTTGGTCCCATGAAATAGAGATGGTCCATCTCTTTTTTTATTCCCTGAAAAAATTCCTTCAACTAGGAAGTGATGGACGCTTGCTTATGGAGTCATTTTGCACACATATTTCACAGGTTTGAACGATATTAAATGGACACTCCTTTAGTAGGTGCTTCTTCCTACACTATGGGCAGAAGATGGCCATTTCTTTCTTAGCTTCAATCTGTTTTTGTTTTGGTTATAGAACATATAGTTGTGAAGACAATTTTCTTATGATGTCAGTCCTCAAATTCTCCTGTAAGTTCCCAATTTCTTCTTTTGTGACCCAACTGTTGGATGATTTGAGAGTTATAATATAAGATTCATGTGTCCCTTTCTTATGCCTCACAACTCCTCGTGAACACTTGACACACAGTTCATAGATAGTATCGAACTCTTCCTTTGAGAAATCCCCATTTCCTACCACATTAAGAAGTTCTAGATATTCTTCTCTCAATGCTCGGAGTAATATTATTTTTAAAATACCCTTATCCAATTCACTATGGCCCGATATTTGTAGGCTATATTTAAAGTGCTCCACAAAATCCTCCATATTCGCATCCTCCTCCATTATCTTGAAGATTTCTTCTGTAATGTCTCAAGACTTGCAGTAGTCCTGATATTTTTCAGGGAAAGTTTGTTTCATATTATCCCATGTCATGATATAATTTCCTCCTAGACCCATAAACCAATGCAACTTTGTCCCCTTCAAAGTAGCATGGAATATCTTTAGTTTTTTAGCATCTAAAACATAATCATATCCTCAACAAAAAACATCTACCTTGAAGAGGAATGTATCTAGATTCTCGAAAGCGTGAGACCATGGAAATTAGGTAATTTTGTTAGAGGAATAGGTTTCATGGGTGCATCATCCCTAATTTCTCCAATTGGGAATTCAATTGTAGAGGTCATGTTTTTTCCCATGAAATCCTCCAATATTCACTTAGAATTTCAACATATTTTGTCTGTTACACGATATGCAGTTGAGTTTTGTTAACAACACTTCCTGGATTAAGCAAAGGGTTTACTTCCCCTACCTCTTCTCCTTTGGGACCTTCAACACTTAATTCCTTGGATCCTCTACTCCCTTCTTCCTCTTCTCTGGACTTTCTTTCCGCTATTGAGGAGGGCTCTGTTCGCGACTTTCTAGGCTTGGATCCCATATGAGATCTTACCCTGATAGCACCTCTTGATGAGTTCCTTGATTCAGCTGTCATGATGATTTCTTGAATATAGTTGATTTTGCACAGATCTTTCCTTCCTCAACCTCTTTTCGGGGGTCTTCCTCTGCCCCTTGGTTTTGTTTCCCTATTCATACAATCTAAGAAATAGATAATTAAATTAAGAAAACCAAAACAAATCTAATTCTTGAGTCCTGGAAAACGGTTGGTACAAACCTCACTTAACAAGGATAAGAGAGTGGGTTTTTACAGTAAAAAGACAGATAATTAAAATAATCAAGTGATCTAATTATCGGGTCCTGGAAAAGGGTTGGTACAAAGATCACCTAACCAAGATGAGAGAGTCGGTTCTACAATCAATTAAAAGGCAAAAAATTAAAACAATCAAAGAAATCTAATGCTTGGTTCCTGGAAAAGGTTTCATGCAAAGCTCACCTGACTAGGACAAGAGACTGGGTTCTACAATCAATTAAAAAACACATAATTAAAAAAACCAAAGGAATATAATACTCGGAACCTAGAAAAGGGTTGGTGCAAACCTCACCTGACCAGGATGAGAGAGTGGGTTCTACAATCAATTAAAAAATGAAGAATCAAAACAATCAAAGAAATATAATGCTTGGATCTTGGAAAAGGTTTGCTACAAAGCCCCACCTGACCAGGACAAGAGAGTGGATCCTATGGTAAATATTGGTTTTACTTTTGCACCTTTAATAGCCTCCCCAACAACGATGCAAAAATGTTAGCGTTTTAATATATGTTTATAAATTGAGACACTCTTATATTTATTTGTCAATCTGTGGTTCTTCTGGTTATTTCAAGGTTATACTCCAAGGTCTTTGTAGGCCATAGGTTCCCTACCCAATATTGAGAAATTACAAAATATATGTCCCAACAAGTGCTATGAATCAAGTAACAAAAATCTGACGTAACATCAATTAGAAATAATAGCAATATCATAAAGGAGTAAAGAAAGGAACAACAATCATAAAGCATTAACAATATAACTAAAAATAATACCTATCCACACTACTATATCCAACAACACCTTATCGAGAGAGCAAGCCTAACTCTCCGATCAGGGTTGTGGCTAAGAATTAGAGATCACATGGGACTAACGTAAACTGAAATTTGCATTAATTCATAAAAGGAATTACAAAAATGAAGTTTTGTTGTTAAATGAAAAACAAAAGCCTATCATTCTTCTCAGTTGTGTCATAATTATACAACCATCACTACATGAATATCATTTTAAAAACCCAGAAATTGTGGTGATATTGTCTGTTAAAAAATATACAATAATTCCTCAAATAGGAAACAAAATAAAAATATAGAAACAGAGCTAGTTCTTGCCAGATTTTTGACAGTTGATCAGTTGAAGGTTCAATCCTCTAATATCGCTGCTAGTCCATAGTCCATAGCATGACACTGGGTTTTGTTCCGTTGAACAACATCCGATAAATATGGAAGGAATAATGTCAAAAAATTGTCTAAGCATTTTTCCCCTATGACTACCACTTCATTAATTAAGAATTCAAGAAGACATGCCAATATGATATACATTTTCATTAATTGGGATAAAAATCGACATCATAAGAGTTATAAAATAGATATAAAGGAACATGTGAAAGTAGGTAAAAATGGGTAATTTCATCGGCTAACATCTACCCCCAACTAGCTTGGTTGCATGTCCTCATGTAAGCCACTTCCTGCGTAGATCACGGTTAGACCCGCCATGACTAACATGGAGCTATGTGAGATCATATTGTTTCACCATATTAATCCCAGGTAGTTGATACCCATTTGTGTGAATAATGTCCTTCCACCAATATTCATCCACAACATAATATGAACCATACTGATTAGAAGGAAACTAGAGAGCTAATTACTCCTGCACGGGGAACTCATCAAGAGGTGTTGTCAGGGTAAGATCTCAGACAAGATCCAGGGCCCAGACAATATCATAACCAGAGAAATAGTGGAAACAGAGTCGAGAGAAGAGGGTGAAGGGAGCTAAGGCTCTGAGGAATTAAGTGATGAAGGTCCCGAAGGATAAGAGGTAGGGGAAGTAAACCCTCTACCTATTCAAGGAAGCAATGTTAAGCAAACTCAATCAAGCATGGTGGAACAGCTAGAACTACTGAAATTCCAAATTTAGACAACTCCAAATTTATTATTTTTATCCATAATCTTTTTATCCATGTTATGTTATATTTGTTCTTGTACCATATGTGAATTATATTGGAAAGGAAGAGGAGAAAAGAAAAAAATGGATGCACACAAAAAACACATGAGCTAATACTCTTATATTGATCACTCACACTTGACTCAGTTAACTGACACTCTAAATTTTGACAACTCTACATGTGGGAATAATTAGCTATCTTTGACACTCACCCTTAATTATGACCACTAAACTAAGACATGACCCATGACAACTCAAACATGCATGCTGGTCTAAGTATCAGGTAGGCTTACAACACCTAAGTTTCCTCTATGAAACTCAAATACATATTTTCCTATTGGCTTAGTTAATATATCAGCCAATTGATCACTCTATTTACAGGAATTCAAATAAAATTCTTCATTTCTCACAATTTCTATATTAAAATGATATATTGTATAAATATGCTCGCTATTTTGATGAAACACGTTATTCTTGGATAGTGTAATTGCTCAAGTGTTGTCACAATAGATTATTGTTGATCCTTATTATTTTTTTTGAAGCCCATCCAAAACTCTTTGTATCCATATTGCCTGGTATGTTTTTGATGTCCCTGCTATATAGTCTACTTCTATTGATGGAAGTGTCACACTAGGTTTCTTCTTAGACTCCCATGATATCACACCTAAACTAAGATGAAAAAGATAACCAAAAGTATTTTTCCTATCATCCAAACTTCCTGCAAAATCAATGTTAGTGTATCCAAAAAAATCTTTCTTCTTTGTACTTGCATAAAATATGCCACAATATTTAGTTCCTGCTATGTCTCTTAGAATTATTTTTCCTGTTCTAAAATGTGAGTCTTTTGGAGACTCCATAAATCTAGAAATCAAACTATCTCCTTGCATAATATATGGCCTTCTAGCTATGAGATATATGAGGTTGTCAACCAATATTTTTTAATAGAGTTGGATTGACATATGATCCTTCATCATCCTTACTTAATTTTGTTCCTGTCACAACTCGTGTAGGAGTAGGTTTACAATTATCCATCCCCAATCTTTTCAACAATTCTTGAGCATATTTATTTTGACAAATAAAAATTCTTTTTTCAGATTGCTCAAATTCTATGCTAAGAAAATGTTTCGTAAGACCAAGATCTGTCATTTCAAATTATTTCTTCATTGCTTCTTTAAACTCATCTAATTCAAGATCACCAATATAAGTCATGTCATCCACATATAAGCAAACAATCAAAATTTGTCCATGCTCATTTACTTTTGTGTACAAGTTCGGTGGAATGTTGCTTCTACAAAATCCATTCTGGATCATGTAATAGTCAATTCTGCTATAAGAGGATCTTGGTGCTTTCTTGAGTCCATAGATCACTTTCTTCAGTCAGTAAATGTTGTCTTGATGACCTTCAACTCATAAACTGAAGGCCCTTGCACATAGATTTCTTCTTCTAGAATTTGATTCAAGAAGGTTGATTTCACATCCATTCGATACACTTTCCACTTGTTTTTATCTATTGTTGCTAGGACTACTCTTACAGTATCTAATCTGGCTATCGGAGCAAATATTTCTCCGAAGTCTATTCTTGTTTGCTGCAAGAAACCTTTTGCTACAAGCCTTGCTTGAAATTTGTCAAATTCTCCTTTCTCATTCAACTTTCTTTTGTATACCCACTTCACACCAATGAGATTTTTATCTTTTGGTAAATCAACCAAATCCCAAGTACCATTATTTTCAATATATTTCATTTCTTCATCCATAGCTTGTACCCAATTTTCATCTCTTATAACTTCTTCAAAACATGAAGGTTGAAATGAAAACAATGCAAAATTTGAACTAACATCCAAATCATCATAAATATCTAACAATCTTCTCATTTTTCTCTTACCACTGCTTGATTCATCAATTTATTGATTGCTAGGATAGTTCTCATTTCTTGATCCTGCTTGAAGATCCATGTTGTTCAGAATATCTTCAAGTCTTTGTTGGCATGACTTTGATTGGTGTCTCTCTCATGATTATTGTTGTTCTTTTTCTACTACATCCTCTTCTTCTATCAATGGTACTCTTGCATCAACTGTTTTTTCTACACTGCCATTCTGTGACTCTTTTTCATGGAACACAATATCTCTATTGATAATAAACAAAGTTACTGATCAAACGAGAAATTGAACTCTAGCCAAAAATCTCAAAAAAAAAACATGAGAAAACACCCTGAAAACAAAAAGTGTTGATGCTGAAATAATGTGTTTTTTTTTTCTTTTTCTTTTTTTCTTTTTTCAGGGTTAATTTTCAACATTTTTTAAAAAATGAAGTAAAATCCAATTTTGTTTGTGCAAAAAAACCCTGAAAACGAAAAGTGTTGATGCTGGAATAATGGTTTTTTTTTAGGGTAAATTGTCAACATCTTTTAATAATGACGTTAAACATAAAATATCATTACTCTGGAAAAACTTAAAATTTGAAGCATGACATTAATGATAAAATATCACGTCTCTAAAAAACCTTAAAATTCGAACGATTTTCAAACATGGTATTAAAGATCAAATATCATGTCTCTAAAAAGCCTTAAATTCCAAGGATTTTCAAGCATGACATTTAAGATAAAACATCACCTCTATGAAAATCCTTAAAATTCCAACAGTTTTCAACCATGGTGTTAATATTCTTTTAAAAAATCATTACCATTTAACTTATATTAATTTACTTTTATTTTAAGATTATCATATTAATAACAATTTATTAAATATAATCTATTTTTTAATATAATGTAATTGAGTAAATTGATAGGCAACACTTGAGTTGTGATGAATGAACAAATTTACAAAACAAATGAATTTATATGTGATTTTGGAGTTTTGATACTCTCTACATTAAAACATTTGTTTTGTTGGAAATTTGCGTAAATATTCATTTTTAAATAAGTTTAAGATTTTGAAATTTGCAAATTGTTTTTTAAAAACTATATTTCATTAAAAAGTTTAGACTTTTGTGATCCATACTTGATTGTGAGAATGATTTCAGCAAAATCACATAGAGAATCATTTGTCGACGCGTTTCTAACCAACTAGTGTGGTTCATTGTCAGGACAAGTTGAGGAACAATTCTAAGCGATCCGTTAAATAGAGCATGCAACTCCTTCAACGGCTATATGAACAGGCAACGGTTTTTTAAAGAGCCCTAACGGTTTATATATATATATAAATATATATATATATATAGAAATAGATAGAAATGATCTTTATTCAATACAAAACCCTTAAGGTAGGAACACATAACATTCACTCCTTAAGAAGGAGAGACACCTCTATAAGCCATATGCATGGTTATTACAAAATCCTGCACCTCTCCATGTGGAGTCTCTAGCCTCTATATAGCCTCTTACATACCGAATACCATTGGTTTCATTACCATGGTTCCCTCATACCATCGAACTAATACCATGGGCCATTACGATTATTACTAACTACTTGTGGTCCTTACCATTGATAACGGTTAACCACCTTATTTATTACTATGGCCCATCCCATTATTACATTATTCCCTTGGGTACCTTCCTTTGTACCCCATATTATCCCCCCCAAGTATATAACACCTAGAGAGTGTTGAAATCACCTTATCATCAATGGAAAACCATAACCAAAGGGGTGTGGATGCTCTTTTTTCTCTCAAAAAGGTGATCACATCAAATCCACGTGGGTCTCTATCCAACTGGACGACCAAGAACATTGAGAACATATCGTCATGGCATGGTATTCACTGCAAAAAGTGCACCACAAGAATCATTGCCATAGACCTATTTGGATCAGGATTAGAAGGTACATTTTCTCCATATCATGGAAACCTTTCCTTATTGCATTGTTTGAATATTTGTAATAATAATTTGAGAATGAGAAACCAGCATTAGAGACTCCAAGGTTGAAAGAAAAGGAGTTAAAGAGACCAAGTGAGAGTATGTCCCCTGTTGGTTTAGGTTCTAAATTAGTAGGATTTAAAGTTTTCAAAAGAAGAAAGATAATGAGTACAGAGGAAGAATCATCAGAATTCGGAGATACTGAGGTTTCTACAACAGTTAGGTTATCAAGGAGTCTATGTTTTCTCTACAGCAAACTAAAGAAATAATTTCTGATACACATGTTCCCCCTTCTTTTGGTCAGCAAAGTATATAGGTTCAGAGAAATGAATAAGAAGAATAAAATGTTAAATATTGCTACCTATTCTAAGTTTTGGAAGCATACCTCTACCACTCAAACCTAACTATTGTCTGTGTTGGACCCTTAAAAGGGAAAATTTCAATTCGCATTTCTTAATCCAAAGGTTTTGGTTCCTAAAATTGCAGAAGACTACAAAAATTTAGTATTTTATTTTGATACTGAACAGGTTTGTCCTATAGATCAAATAGATCTACACAAACAAGCTGGAGAAATGATATATTCCTCTTTAACAAGTTCTACTATGGCAACCTCAAAGTTGCAAGTTTCTCTAAATAATATTCATTCTCAGCTTAAATTTGAAAAGGTGTCCTCATTAGCTAAAGATACAAAGATAAAGGGCTTAGATGATCATGTAATCAAGTTAGGATTAGATCCTAGTGATATTGATGTTGCTGAAGAAATTATTAAGAGCAGGAATGCAAATATTCAAGCATTAAGAAAGAAACTAAAATTACCAACAACGGAGCATCCTCAAGCTCAAGAAGTTGGGAAATTAGAGAAAGAGAAGGAAAATATGTTGCGTATGATTGTTGAGTAGAACATTCAGATCCAAAAGATGGAAGAAGATATGGAAAAACTCCTAAAAGAGAAAGAATAGAAAATTATTGCAAGAACTTCTATAATAGAGATAGAATCAGCCAGCAAAGAAGTCATGAACAGTTGTCAAAAGCTATGGGAGATTTGTCATTAAGAAAAGTTGAATTTAGAAATTAAATGCATCACTGCAAAGAATGGAAGACAATAAAATTAAGGCAGATAATGCGTACATCTCAAAAGTACAGAAGAATTTCAAGCTTACTAAACAACTTGAAAAATATATGGATGAGTCAATCAGTGCACAGACATTATCAAAAGCCAAGGAGAAAATTTGAATTGGTATCAATTCAACCATTTTACAATTGTGGACATCTATTGAAATTATTTTTGAACAGGAACAGTTGGTACATAAAGAAAAAGAAGCCATAGCATAGATTAAAGAACAACTAGACCACAAACCTAGAGAGGCAACAAGGATCATCAAAGTGTTAAGCTAAAAAACTAAAGATGAGTTTGAAGACGTGGGGATTGAAGACAAAATAGATTCAGTCCTAGAAGTCAAAAAGGTGTTAACAAAAAGGGATTTGATGTTGCAACTAGAAAACAAATGCCATAATTTAGAAGCTCAAATGAAAGAGTTTCATAGAAATTTTTATATCCTTCAGCAGAAAGGACTCCCATCCTTCAGAGATTCTCGTGGTCAATTGATTCCACAGGAAAATTACCAGTACAAGTTACATGCCATAGCAAAAGATAACTTAAAGTTCGCCAAAATAAAAGGAATCATTAGTGGCAAAGCTTTTCTGGAAGGTTTAGAAGATGATTTATTTATTGCTCATGAGGTTTATCATATTTTTATTATCAAGCCTACTTTCAAAAAATACAATGAGGTAGATGAAGCTTACATAAAGGTAATCAAGGTTTCATGTCCTGATGATGAAAATTGGATAAGTTTCTCAAACTTACTGAGTAAATAGAAAGCATACTTTCAGGTGAAGTTGTAGCGATGACAGGGGCAGAATCAATAAAAACAGAAAAGTTAGATTTCAAGGCAACAATTACAAACAACATCCTCGAATAGAGTGTTGTTTCCACATAATCAGTTCTAAAATTCCTATTTTTGCATTAATTGGAAATATCTAAATTATTTTGGATAAAACTTTATCTTTTGTAAAAGATTGTGTTAAGTTAGATATTTTTGAATTACACTCTATATATACAATGTAATTATAAGAAACAATGGTTGATGCTTTGAGGAAGCCAAGAAACACTATTGTATTCCATGAAATTTCTTGAAGCTAATCTAAGGCTTCTAACTTCAGTTCTAGCAGTGTTTATGTTCATGTGAGTTTTTCTTGTGCAATCATATATGCTTTTCATCATATGTTCAAGGTAACGTAGGAGTTAGGGTAAGGCTAAGTTAAGGATTGACTTCCCAGAAAACCCACTACAGAGCTATAATCATTATTGAGAATAGCTAATTGAACAATTTATTTAAATTAGTACCTATGCATCATTGAATTATTTCCTTTTGTCATCTTTTGAATATATATATGTGTTGGTTGTAGAAATTTCTCTACAAGCTTCTGCTATATCTAATCAATTAAGTATTTAGGATGAATGCTTAATTATCAAATATATTCTTGTTTCCTCTGTCATAATCAATTGAAGGATTATATGTTGTTAGCATTGAAGATCAACATTTTGAGAAGTATTTAAGGTTTCTGGATATATTGATGTAAATGGTTTGAATCATTGGTCATCCATTTAAATTAAATCCTTCATGCAGATGCTTTGGCATAGTTCCTGAACCTAGAATTATCTTCAAAGATACAACACAGAGAAATATTAGTTACCTAAAACATTTTACGCTATCCCTTTCTCTTAAAGAGATGACCTACCTCCTCATTTATTAAAAAATCTCTTAGAGATTAACAATAACCATAGTTGAACCTTATAAAACAAAGATGGAAGATAGGAGGTCTCATCACGAGCCGACCTACCATGATCATAAGCTCTAACATAGTGGCATTATCATTTATTGGTCACCAAACCAAGGTAATGGCTTTTAGCCACAGGCTTGGAGGACAAGAGGTCTCATCACGAGCCAACTTTTTCACTTTGTGTGTTCCCGTGAATGACAATGTCATCACATAGTTACCAAGCCAGGATGATGATCTTTAGTTGACATCCAAATAAGTTTTTAAAATGATCATATGACAATGTATTTATTTCTAATAGATGGGACATTGACATCTAAAAGTGTTAAAAGGCATCCCTATCGAGGCTATCAATGCCAACTAAAAGCAATGGACATGCATATGGTATTGAAGTTAATTTAGTAATATGATTCACTTGATTACCTTGTTTTCTTAAAACTGGTTGTTAATGGAGTTTACTGTTGTATATACAAAGTTAATATTTTAATAAGTTCATGGACAATGATGAATATGATTTATGTTAGTTAACTCTACATGTCAGGGGAAAAGTTGTTAGGACATTTCAAATTTGACATTTTGTATCATCTCATCATCATTCCTAAATTTTTATAGGTTTCATATCTTTAACCAGAGACAATTGCTTCTTCCATGTGTGTCGCCATTGTTGTGGCAAAATAAAAACCCCCATTTTTACATCATTATCTTTATAATAATAATGGGGACCCTCCATGTAAATTTTGGTCATATCACTCATTTCATGCTTATATTTTTTAAATTTTTGTGGGATTTTCATTTTCTTTTATTTTTCACTTTGATCACTTCATTTTATGTAGTTTCTTGCCATCTTCCCAACAACTCAAATTTTGTTGAATTTAAACTTACAGTTTGGAAATGACGCTTGTTCAAAGTTTGAGTGATTTTCACCGTCTGAGCTTAAAATGTAAAAAATATATATATTTTTATTTTGTAAATTTATTAATTTAAATTATGTAATAAGATTTAATTAATTAATTTATCACTAGTAAATATTAATATTATTAGTTTATTTCATTCATTATAAATTAGCTAATTGAAAACGTTTAATTAATTTGTAAATTAAGTTTTATTATTTAATAATTTTTAATTATTTATTAACTATTCTACAAAAATCAACGGATTAAAAAACTTAATAATCAATCAACAATAATCCACTTGTTCAACCCCAAAGTTCAACTTCAAGTTGATGTAAGAGAAAGCATCGATAATACAAGTGAAAGGCTTTTTAAATAAATAGATTAAAAAGACATAAAGTGGAGAGACATGTAAGTCCCCTCCTCACTCCTTTACCCTTCTCCCCATGCATTCCATTTATTACTCCTTATACCTCCCATGAGTTTATACTCCACGTAATTGTTGTTTATAATGTTTTATTTTGTTTATTTAAAATTTATTTTAAATTTTATCTAATTTAATCAAATCGTTTAGTTTTATTTTAATATTTAATATTAAATTTATTGAAAAAAAGTTTTAATTAAAAATCAAGAGATTAATAAAATTATCTAGATTTTTTATTTTTATTTAACTGTGCATTTTCTAGTGCTTTAGTAGTTTTGATACTCAGATTTTGATTGGTTTTATATTGAGTTTTATTTAGCGAAATTGAGAAAATGATAACTGGTTTGAAACATAGAATTATGGAGAATAATATGGAAACATCAAATCAAGCATATATGAACATTTAATAGCCCAAATTTAGCAGAAATACGAGTAATGAATTTGTAACAAAAAATGGTTTTGATGGTTTTAGTTTTGGGAAAATTTCATTGGCTTGGAAAAATTGTTGTCGCTAATTCACTTTCCAAATTATTCAAGGGATAATCAAATCTCTACAGGAATAAATCACAACACGCAACTTTTTTTGTTTTAATTTATCTAATTTAATTTAGATTTGGCAATTTGTTGTGAGAATTATTATTCGATTTTTATTATGTAAATTTAACTTGTTTTCATTTTTCAGTTTTTGTTTTCATTTTTCAGTTTTTGGATTGATTTTTATAGGCAGCAGTTGGAAAGATCAGCCCCAAGATTTCTTCAATCAATGAGATTGCACAAACAAGGGAGAAAAATGAATTTCGACCGCTGAAAATTAATGGAGCATATTTGTCTCCCAATAGCTCTCCAATTTTAGATTTCTTTTTGTAAATTATAAATTGCAGATTGGAGAATGGAGAAGGGGTTCTAGATATGGCTCTTGAGAGGGTTAAATCTACAGAAACTTTCTTATTGTTTGCACTATTGTAATAGTGAGGAATTTCTGCAGAATTATGAGTCTTGAAACTTCTGTTAAACAATCAATTTTACATTATTATGAGTGTTGAAACTTCTGTTAAAACAATCAATTTTACATTATTATGAATGTTAAAACTTCTGTTAAACAATCAATTTTACACTAATGTAAAATTGATTTCTAAGAGGATTTTAGACTTAGAAGAATGTATATGCAAATGTCATTGGAGTTAATAATAGTTGATTTCTTTTCTTTCCACTATTTCTTGAGGATAGTAAGTTAATTGTTGTTAATGTTTCTTTCAACCTGGTTACAATTATATGTCAATTGGTATTTTAATGATCAGTTTTAGCACTATTGTTAATGTTATCTCTTTTGTGCTAATTGTTGCTTTGTTTAAAGATATCTTTACAGGGATAAATATGATTTGATCAGAGTTGGATAATGGGTTTATGGGGATTTGATTGTGATGAACAAAAACTATTTATTTTTCATTTGATACTGGTTTTAATTTTCTTTATATTGGAATAAAATGAACTACTTCTTTCGTCTAATACAAATATTACAGTGAATCCATTTTGCATTCTTGGAACTGGGTATATGTATGAGAAATTCAACAACTATTTGTTGAAATCATTTTATTACATATTTGCTTAAACAATTTGTAGATTGTGATACGACTTTAATGATTTACAGATTCATTTTAATATTAGATTCAATTCACAGATTTTTCCTCTTTATTAGATATCTTTTCTCTTGAGTAGGAGTAAAGTTATCTTTCTCTTATTCAGTATAGGTTGTCCCTTCTTTTTATTTTCATTATAAATTATGATTGCATCTTCATTTACATTTCTTTTTCCTTTTCTTTATGTCCTCTTTCTTAGAGGCAAACACCATTTGTGGCTTTCTTGAGCCAACATGTCAACCATCCTCCACATTTGATATGAAATCCATATTCATTATCCCTAGAGATCCTAATTTGGAGTTGTACATATTGTACACAATTAGTTTAGGCTAGATTAACCTTAGGCTAGTCTTAGTTGTGGCTTGGTTGAGCCGTTATTTCAACTTAAAGGTTTCTGTCTTGCAAAAAGCTCTACAAGAGAGTAAATATGATATTGCCTCTTATTATTGATGAATAATTAGAGATATCACAAGTCAGCAGGAAAGGTGAGGGTGTAACTAGACCCAATAGAACCATATAGAACCTCCAAATCAAACAGATAAGAGCTTAGTTTGGAGCTCTAATTGGGTGGTATCCTTAAATGTTGATGAGGTCATTTTCGCCCATCAACACAATCTTAGTGCTACCAATTTTGTTATAATTTTGTAAACCATATTACATAAGGGAACAGGCTTGAAATCACTAGAAGTCTTAGGATCAAAAAATTTTGGAATGAGGGCAATAAAGGTTGTGTGTGGAGCATGATTGTTCAGAGGTCTTTGTTACAGCCAGATGTATACCCCAGGAAGTTTTGTACACCCCGCCACGCGGGGGGGTGCGGGGGGACTTTTCCCCCGCGGGTCCGGGCGAGGCCCTGAAGCTAAAAACAGATGTAAATTTGCCTTGTAAAAGTATAGTAATTTCTAGTCAATCTGGGCCGTTCATTAGGCAGATGATCTGACGGTAGTAGAACTTATGTTTAGTTTTGGGTTTTTTGCCCTAAAAGGCACCCCCTCTCTTTGTATGAGGGAATTGTATTTGAGGTTGTGTAATAGATGTGTATTTGTGGGTGTGAGCGAGAAACAGAGAGGTGAGACTGTGAGAGAAAACAGAGGATATTACAGTGGATTTGCTGTAGGTTGTGTCTATTCATTTTGCTGGATAATAGAAAGGAAGGACTGGATGTTCGAGGTGGACGTAGCCCAAACTAGGTGAACCACGTATATCTGTGTCTCTCTTGTTTTGTGTGTTTTCTATGTTTATATTTCTGCAATATTTTATGTGTTCCATTGCTCCGTAATATTTAATTTTCTAACAGGCTAGTCTTAGTTGTGGCTTGGTTGAGCCGTTATTTCAACTTAAAGGTTTCTTTCTTGCAAAAAGCTCTACAAGAGAGTAAATCTGATATTGCCTCTTATTATTGATGAATAATTAGAGATATCACAAGTCAGCAGGAAAGGTGAGGGTGTAACTAGACCCAATAGAACCATATAGAACCTCCAAATCAAATAGATAAGAGCTTAGTTTGGAGCTCTGATTGGGTGGTCTCCTTAAATGTTGATGAGGTCATTTTTGCCCATCAACACAATCTCAGTGCTACCAATTTTGTTATAATTTTGTAAACCATATTACATAAGGGAACAGGCTTGAAATCACTAGAAGGCTTAGGATCAAAAAATTTCGGAATGAGGGCAATAAAGGTTGCATTTAATCCACTTGAGATTAAACATTCAAACCTATAATACTCTACCACCTTAAAGATGTATTCCCCCCATTAAATCAATAATCCTGATAAACACTATAGCAACCCAACCATCAAGACCTAGTCTTTTATCCCTGGGAAATTTCAAAGGATGGTCTGAAATTCTTTTAAAGTGGTTGGGCGCTCTAAATCGTCGACATACTTATAGTTGAAGAAATGAGGATACAAATTGATGAGTTCTAGTTGATCATTGATAATAAATACCCTTGGATTAGTATAAAGATGATAGAAGAAATCCTTACCAATTTTATCCACCTCCTCATGAGAATTCACCTAATTCTCCTCTTCATCCTTAATGTTCTAGATGTGATTAAATGATCTCCTAAGATTCATAAGTTTATGAAAAAATTAAATTTATATCACCTTCAGCCATCCAAAGCGCCCTCCTTTTTATCTTGAGAGTTGTTTCCTCCATCAATAATGTCTCAACCTTATCCTTATGATACTCTTGGGTCAAAGCATGGAGCTGGGTTACACTTTCTAGCGAAATAAGGGAATATTTTGCTGAAAAACAAATGCTTGATCAAGCAATTTTTAAGCACTTGATCAAGTTGTTGAGGCACTTAAAAATAGCTCGATCAAGCGTTTAAACAAACTCTCAATCGAGCCGTTTTCTAAATCGAGTTAATGGCTCGATCAAGTTGTATATTTAAATTAATACATTGGCTCGATCGAAAAATATAACTCTATCGAGTGTTATTTCTACTTCAAATACCCCAGTCACGACCTGCATAAGTCATTTCACTAAACCATGAAAGGGAAAGGGATTCAACAGAAGATTTCTAAGCTCGACCAAGATGGAGGAACTCAATCAAGCTACCCATCAACTGCGTGAACGACCTAGAGGCTCAAGTCGAGGTAGGTTTCCTTTCATTTTTGTCTCTTTTATTTATTAATTTTTCTGCAAAATAAAATAAACTAATTTTTAAAAAACCTAACATACAAAAACTACAAAAAACAATCTTGAAAGTCACCATGAAAACCACAAAAAACCACCAAGAAAACCATTGAAAACCACAAAAAACAATTTTAAAACCACCAAGAAAACCTTTGAAGACCAAAAACAACTTAGAAAACCACTAAGAAAACCCTTGAAAAGCACAAAAAAAACTATAATTTAGGTTTTAAATTTATTTTTTTTAAATTTCATTGTATACGTTATTTGCAATATTAACATGTTTATTATGAATATTTTCTATAGTAAAAAAAAATAGTTTATGTTTTAAGGTTTTTTTCACGGATTTTGTTAAATAGTTTTTGAAAAGAAAATGATTTATTGTTATTAAAAATGCATTTTTAAAAATTTTGAATAAAATTGATTCACAAATATGCCAATCAAAAATTAAAAACATTAAAACTATAGAAGGACATAATAATAATTGAAACTTTAATTTGACTATATGAATATGGTTTGTCATGGTAAATTGTTCTATTAAATCAAATAAGAAATCTTATTTCCATTTTTTACATTAAATCTAAAATAAATAATAATTTTAATAAAAATATATAATTTTTTTATATAATTAATTGTGTTAAGTAAAATATTTTAACTAAATTAAAATCAAACACATTTATATATTATATATATATTAAAAATTTGTTTTATAAAATTTATTATACTTAAATAAAATATTTTAACTAAATTAAAATACCAAACACAATTTTTTTATTAATTAAATTGTATTAATCCCAACACATGACACACACTATATATAAGTTATAAAGTTGTGAGTATAGCTAAACTATATATATTACATAACTAGATATATAATTATATAATATAACATACCCCCGATCGGGGTGGTGGAAGTGGAGAGTACGATCAGAAGAACAGCGCAGGGGAGGGGTTGGCCAGGTCAGCCACCAACTGCCCCCATCATAATTCGAATGGACGCGGTGGCGTCCTGCATGCCTGCGGGAGTTACGAGGCAACGAGGTGACAGGAGAGTGGGGAGAGAGGAAGGAAGAAACGACAGCAGTAGTGGGATGGGACGCACAACAAATGGGAAAGGGTTCATGAGGGTGGATAGGGGAGGAAGCGAGCTCAGTGTGCAGCGAAGGGAGGAGGAAAACAGAGCTGAGCGAGCGTCGGATTCTTCAGCGGTCGAGTGCAAGGCCGAGGGGCAGTAAAAGGAAAGATGGCTCGCCTAGGCAAAGGCAGGGGTCGTGGAGGCCGAGGGTGGCAGAGCCAGCTGAGTAGAAATGACCCGACGACCTCAACACCAGCAAATCAGAGACATGGCAGGAAATCCATGAGAACAGTTGTGCAAGAAGCCACAAGAGCATACAAAGAAGGCATCGACGCTAACATTCGTCGGTTGATACAGGAAATGGAAGACAATGTCATGGAAGAGGACTCTGAGCCCAAGATGGAGGAATGGGAGGATATTATCCCCGACCCAGGGCACACCAGAGGAAGGGTGACGCTCTACTGGTAAGCCCTACACGTGTACTGGGTGTTGAAGCAATTACTTGCCAGGGCTCTGGAGCAGGTAGCGGGTGAAATGGGAGAAATAGCTCAAGGTATGCCAAATATCAAGAAAGATATGAAAAACCTGCAAATCATCATGATTATGCAAGACAGCAAGCTGGATGAAATCCAACAACAATTGAAGAAGATATCTCCAACATTGGGTGACTCGGCGGCAGCACATGCAAGTGTGGAATCTGACAAAGAAGATCGAAGGGATTAGTCTCTGGCAGTCTTTAGTTTGATGCATTTTGCATATAGCATTTTATTTTCAATTGTTTTATGTTAGTCTGGAACATGATTAGTGTTTTTAGTTGTGATGTTTACCTAGCTTGGGTTGAAAGACTTATTAAATTTTGGTATTGGATGGCCTACAATAGACTTAGGCAGCCAACAGACTTGGTTTCCCATATGGACAAGTTGAGGCCACCAAACTGATGTATATGGAACAACTTGATTTTATAAATAGATAAAAAAAGGTACTACTGCAACTTACAAAAAAAATTATATAATATAACACAGCATGTAATATAATTATGTAACATAGTTATAGTTATAATATGTATTGCTTATACACACATATATAACATTTAACATAGTTTTATAATTATTTAACTTAATGTGATCTTCATAATTTAACATAAGATGGGTGATGCTCAACATTTTTTTATGATTCGTGTTGATCTCTAAAATATAATTTTCTTTAAATTTTTCATTACTCATATTTGTAGAATTATTTAATATAATGATGTACATGACAACTATATATCTCTTAGTTCTCATCTTTATTAAATGTATTAGTTGAGTAATTATTTTGTAACTTATACTTCCTATATCTTTATTTAACTATATAATGCAACATAGCATGCATATATATATATATATATAAGTTTCAACAATGCATCATTGATACATACAATAAATCCATGACGAAAAGTGCATTTAAAGTTAAAATATATAAACATTTTGACTCTTCTCTAATTTGCACCATATTGTTTCATTATGTAGCGTGTTGTATAAACATTATCTTCATGTGCTTGCACCTAATACATGTCATGTGTCAAAATCAAACATTATAAGAACTTGGCTTATGGAGTATTTGGTTGGCATGAAGTTTTAAAAGTTTTGCAAATAGGTTTATTTTTTACATATATTTACATATTTCTGCTCTATGAATAAAATGCATTATTTATAAATGAGAAAAAGTGTAAGTTAGATTTCAAGATCGCATTTTTCTGTTGTATTTACTGTTGAAAAATGTGCAACAAGAAATGTTAAATTTAGAATGTGCTAAAAATAGACCTGCTAAAAATAGCATGTCTAAAAATAGCAGCTTGGCCAGTGAGGTCATTGGCCACATTGAGTGAGAGGTGAAACTGCTAAAAATGGAAAGCTTTAAAAATAGTACTTCTGGGTCCCTTCCTATTTATAGCGGTCCCTAGTCTATCTATAGGAAGTAAATTCGAATTTGGTCTTACTAGAAGTTTGGAATATTAATTAATTAATTATCCATGAGCTAACTAATTAAGGAAAAGCAAACTTGAAGTCTTTGTGAGAGCATGCAATTATTTCTCCACTAGTTGGGGAATGTGTCTTTGATTTGCTCCACTGATTGAGGAATTAAGGATGAGTTCTATATTGAGAGGATCAGTTGACTTAGTTTAACTTAGTCAAGTTCAGTTAGATTAATTTAACAAGTTGTTAAATTAATGAGATTCAGTTTGTTGATGCTTGCATGCATGTGACAACTGGTATTTTCAGATAACTGAGTACTCACTCATGGATAATTGATGCATGTCAGTTCTGTCAGAGACCCAGTTGAGATCAAATGTGGGACAGTGTACTATCAGTTGGATGAATATTTTTCCTACAAAGGAATCTCATCCATGATGAGGATTTATCTCCTTCAAGTTTGTGCAGTTAGATCAGAGGTTAGTGAGTGTGTGAAGAGGCCAATTCACACAGGTGGCAGCACTGGACCCCAAGGAAACTGCACAAGGAAATAGGAGGCTTGGAGGGTAGAGGAGAAGGTTTGTGAGAAGCCTTTGACTGTCTATGAGCAGTAAAGGGATTGTACTAAGAGCTGGATAGCTTCCGAGCGAAGGCTTTGTGTAATCCGGACTATATTTCCACTTGTATGATAATACAGAGATGGGGTTTTAGGCAGGTGCTTTCCCCGGGGAAATTCTTCTGTGTTATGTGTGATTGATTCCTTCTTATCAGTTATATGTGTTCTTATTGATGTTGTTCATGGTTGATTAAGCTTTCGCTAAATTGTTTGTAGAAGTAGATCAAGTGTTTTGCTTTAATACATTGCATTACCAGGTTGATCTACAGGTGGGAAATTTCTACATTGTATCAGAGCTAGTTGATTTGTAGAAAAAGATCTACATGGTATCAAAGCTAGCTAATTTGTAGGAAAATTTCTACAAAATTCTACATGGTATCAAAGCTAGCTGATTGGTAGGAAAATTCTACAAAATTCTACATGGTATCAGAGCATAGGTGGTCAAAGGAAAGAACCGTATACTAAGAGGAGATTTCAAAGTTTTGAGTTTTGGGCCAAGAGTTTGTAGAGTAGATCTGAAAATTTATGTACAAAATTTTCAGAAACAAATAACAGATTTGGATTCCTTGCAGAAAAAGACCCAAAATCAAAAAAAAAAATCGGTTGAATCGGAGTTTGGATGAGGGAGATATCGCTGATTTAAAATCAGCTCTTTTTCTAGAAAATTTCGTGACGGTGGGAAAGTGGAAATAGATTAGTGTGCTATCCAAGAACCTGTATGCACTTGAGGTTCAAGATGCATGCAAAGCCTTGAGCAGCAAGGCAACTGATGGAGACTTGGTGGTTGAGAGGGAGGGTATGTTACCTCTCAACATGCAGCACCAGAAAAAGTCTCAGACGATTGTGGAGGAGCCACGATTGATGCAGCAGCTTCAGGAGGTTGTGGAGCAGCCAGAACAAGGGAAGCTGAGAGGAGATCGAGTAGAGACATCTACTCATGCAGAGACCTCCAATAAGGGGAAACTTTGAGCCAGGTGGGCTGAGGGATCACATGCAGCCATACCTCCAGGTAGGAGGTGGGGCGATATAGATTGATAGTCCCAAGGAGGAGGGGCAGGATCCTTGAGGTACCCAACCTCTTGGATGAGACCTTGCTAGGGGAGCCCCGATGTGGAGTAGCAGGAACTGACTGATTGGGTAGAGATAGATGCGGATGGAGCGACAGAGAGAGCGACAGTGTGGGGAATCCCAGGACAGCGCATAGCATGCAGGCTGCAGTAATGCGAGAGGCACAAGTGTTTTGCACAGTACTAGGTGGCACAGAGAGGTGTGCAATGGTGCGAGATGCATGAAGATGTTGCAGTAGCGCAGATGTCAGAGAGGGAGAACTTGTCAGCAGTAGGTAGAGCTTCAGCATCAGAGTATGTTCCTAGCCCAACAGATTGGTCAGTTGGGAGTTTTTTTTTGTTCCAAGTGTTGTTGGAGCAAAGTGGACCGGGCAGATGTGTTGCATGCAGAACATTCTAGAATTACAGGATTGGGTTTGAGAGGAAGCCTTTCTTGTTGAGAGGGAGTGTTGAAAAGTGTGCAACAAGAAATGCTTGTTGAGATTGCAACAAGA
>APFE030941072.1:0-11085 GCA_000404065.3 Pinus taeda
TTAATATATATATTTTTAATTTATTTTCATATAAGACATACTAGTTAAACATTATGACCAAATTTTTGGGTTCATTAGGCAAATTAAAGAGGCGACAAATTTTCCCATTCAGGCCATCAGAATCCGTCGTTGGTAAGTGCCAAATTTTTTCCTTGTCAGTGGTTTCTAGTGGGCCTAGTTTGACCAAAACTTTAACTGGCCCTAACTTTCACATACAAACTTGGATTGAGGTGTCATTTGTGTCGTATGAAAGCTTGTGACAAGATCTTTGATTTGGCCCTTGTTTCATTACAATACAATAACTTTGATTTTTGAGCCTCTCATCTACCCTCTTTGATCATTGAGTATTTTTGGAGCCATTTAGAACATTCCTCCCTAATAAGGAGCTTTTCGTCCTCCAAAAGCATGAACATAATCTACAATTGTTGTGTTACATTGTCTGCACAACAAGTGTCCTGACAAGTCATGCTTCCTTCTCCTTCACCCTTGTTCTTCAGAGCCATAAGTGATGAACCAACACCTGCATCCTCTACAAACTTGTAGTACAATTTTTGCAAGCTATATGTTCAATTACATGACCAATCATGATCCAAGAATCCCCATGCTTTCCAAGAGTTTATAACACACACTTTGTTGTCAAGTTTGCATCATAATAGAAACCAATACCCCAGCTATCAATAAAAGGCCAAAACATCACCGTTGATTTAATAAGAGATGGAGAACACATCATCACTTTTACAATTATATTGCAACACATGATTTATAAAATGCAGCCATGAAAAAATACTATATCTAATAAAACCATCTCTCACTCATCAAAGTGAATGAGTCATCTCCCTGTGGCAGATGCACTTGTTGAACATCTTCACCAGCTGGTTCCTGCACAGGGGCTTTGTCCTTAAGAAACTTTTCTAGATGGAGCCTTCAACATGTGGCTCTTTGATATCCACCTCTGTTGTAATTATTGCAAAAATTCTTCTTCCTCCAGACTTGCTTAACCGTCTTCCTTCCTTGATGTGGAGAAGGCATTTCACGTTTCGTCCTCTTTCTTGCTTCCATTCTCTTCTAGCACTCGACAACCATATGGTTATACATGCCACAAAAACTACATGGTTTTCTACGCCATGATTTATTCTCATCATTAATATGCTTGTAATCAAAATGAACTTTAGAATACTAAGAATTTTTATATCTCTCTTGGTTGTCTCTGGTGCAATCATGGCGATGAGAGCTTGCCTTGGCTCTTCCTCTGCAATGTACATTGTCATGGGAGGATTGTGATGTGTTATCAACATCCAATTTCCTCGTTCATTTTGACAATGTCATGGGAGCTTCTACTACTTTTGAGCACTTTTCTTCAGTCTATTCCATCTTGGTAAGGAGTCTTAGGTCGGTTCCTGAAATGGGTACCTCAAGGCTTCCAACAAAAATAATTTCATGTGAAAATGAAACTGAAGAATGATCAACATTGTTTACCTCAGTTGTTGATTCCAAAGCAGGTGATGATGGCTTGGCTAAGCCTTCACTGTGATTCATCTCTTCCAAAGCCTCTTCCATGGCTTGTAGTTGACGCTGTAATCTTTGCTTCTCCTCTTTTTCTTCTCGTAGAAGTCTCCTCATCATTAAGGTTTACATCATCTTTGCCTTCACCTATGTTTAGCATTTTAGTTATTTGTGCTTTGTGTGATTAATTTTTTACCAGCTTTGTTAAGGGAACTGGTATTTTCAATTTGGCTAACTCAATTTTGATATTTAATGGTATTTGAGTTTTGCCTAATTGAATGATTTCATCCTTAGCAATTGTGATTTGTGTGTTTTTGTTTTCTTTACCAGCACTTGGTAATTTAGTTCGTGTGCCAACTGTTTTGTTTTCAATTTTATTGTTTGGAATAGTTTGAGTTGCATTTTAAGTTTGAGGTGTAGCTGAAGTTTGAGTTTCAGTTGATTTTGTGTCCACAATCTTTGGGTTGGAGGACTCCTGAGCTCCTCTAGGCAGAATTTGTAGGATCTTGGTCACAGGAGCTTCCACTATTTTCTTAGTTTGGGTTTGGGCTGATTTCTTAGGAGGAACTTCTGTGTTCTTTTTTCTTCTAAGGCTATATTGTTCATGAACTTCATAGATAGCAGATTCATAGCCTTGTTTGTAGTGAAAGGACTCTCCAGATTCTAATTGTAATTGCTGCAACATGTACAATTCCTGTTCTTCATGAGTAAGAAAAATAGAATCCTCATTATTTACTCCCATCAAGTTTATCTGGGTGTCCTGGTCTTCTTTATGCCATTGTGAACTTTCAACATAATTTTCCTAGAAAGGTGGTCTAACCTGCTAATCGGGTACATCTTCTCTTGATTTTCTAGTATTAGGATTTTTCTAAAGTTGGGGTTCCTAATTTGGGGTCCTTGTTGATTTTCCCATTGAGGCTTTCTTTCCATATTCTCTAACCTATCCATTAGCCTTTCTACACTTTTAGCTAAACTATCTATATTAACATCTGAAGTGGATGGTTCTTCTTTAATGGTAACCCTCCTCTCATTCCTCATCCTAGCTCTTTTAGCTAATAGGTTAGCTTCTACACTAACTGCATCACTCTACTTTGCTTAATTAATAGGACATGTCAGCATCAAAACCATCTAGAAACTTAATCAGGGCCAAGTCTGGTGGAGGTCTGGTATTTACTGGAATTGCATTGTAGATGTTGTTAAACCTAGTACAGTAATCTTGAACAAATTCAATAGGAGATCTCCTAATGTTCTCATATTCAAATAATATATGGACATGGTTTTTCTTTCTTTCCCACCTATTTATGAACAATTGGTGGAAAGCAACTAGATTAGAAATATGGTTAGGAGGTAAATATTTAAACCATTTTTTAACATCTCCTGCTAGTGTTTGTGCAAATAATTTCATTTGTACATCAGCCTCATCAAATTCATGTAACTCAAAATAATCTGTCATTTTATGTACATGTTGTTTAGCAGTATACTGACTAGTACCATCAAACTGCAAAATTTTACTTTGGTAATCTTGTGGCATAGCATGTAACGGAGCTTGTAAGGCCAAAGGTGCATATCTATCTGCCATGGCTACAATTTTAGCTTGAGTGGGAGGTGAAGTAGTGTTGCTTGAAGATGAGCTTGAGAAATTAGGCTGGAGAGGAAGTTTAGGTATGAATGGCTTTGTGGAATGAACTATGGCGGATATTATAGGTGAGGTGGTACTAAATGAGGTTGTATTTACAATTTCTGAAAATACTGTAGAGTGTTCAGGGGTAGCAGCAGTTAGGGAAGCTAATTCAACCGACTATTGAAAATAGGCTTCGTCTATATGCCTTATCAAAGTGGAGGTTAACTCATCAAGTTTGTCAAAAGTATCTAGAACATGTTGATCTAAATTAGGATGTATACTATCCTTCTTTGATTAATAAATTGAATAAAATTGGGATCTATTACAGTATCATAGACTGAATTTTCAAATTTGGTACGAAACAAAGAATGCTCAAATGATAAGTCAAATTCAATATCCTCTAAGCTTGATAACTCTTTAGGAAGTGAATCTAATTTGTTTAACTGATTAACCCTTTCTTGACTCTCTAGATTTTTATGATTTCTTAAAATTCTGTTAGGATCATCAACAATTGTAGCAGGCTATGGATTAGGATGAGCCCTGGTATAATATGTTCTTTTAGAAGCCAGAATTTTAACTCATAATGATGATTTCAAGCAACCCTTTAGAACCTTAATGAAAAATGAGGAAATTTTTTTCCTTTAAGATTGATTTTAACTAGGGAATGAATCTCCCTAGTATGGTGGCCACTATGTTATCACTCCAAAATTTCCAAGGGTTGTTAAATGTGTTAAAAAGAAATATCAAAGGTAACTACAAACCTACTTTGGAGTTTAGGATCTAGCCTTCCTAAACTCAGAGAGGGCTCTCTCTATATGATTTAACTTTGTTTATTTTAATGGATATTAGGCTAGCTATGTTTGCTATATTTGGTTTGATTTTGGTTTGTTGGTGGAATTACTGATTTAGATGGATAGGTGCTTGTTTATTTTCCATTGGGCTATGCATTTAATATATCAAGAAAACAGAACTGAAACCAATTATAAAAGCAGTGTTACAGGGCAAGGTAACTAAGCAACAATAGATCTTTTAGGGTTTAGAAAGTGAAATGAGTTTCAATCGGGATCAAGGAGAAGTTAAGGATTCCTTAAACCAGATAATGAAGGAAGATGAAGGAGGTCAATTGGTATTAGAGGGAAATTAAGGATCCTTTAAACCAGATATCAAAAGAAAACATAAAAATGAATAACAGTTCAAAACAGAGTTCACTTAAACAAAGTTTGCAATAACATCCCTGTTATACCATTCAAATTTAGAAAAACATTCAAGTTTATGGAATAACTTAAAAAAGAACATGAACAATTGAAAGATACTTCACTGAAGTGGCTCAACACATGAATCCCGTAAAGAAATGCTTCTATTATTTGTCCTGTCTGTCAACTGGAAAAGTATAGTAAACCCTCGGGCTGTAGATGAGTTCAACTATAGAAATATTTAGAGATCCACTCCTCAATACTTCGAATTATGAAGTATTGATACAGAAACTACTACAAAATATGCTAAAACTGATTTAGGATTTATTCAAGGAAAATGAAATATCTTCATGTGAGAAGATAGAGACAACTATCTAACTAATGCAAGTTGTCCCTGCTTATTTGGCCTTGTTGTTTGCTTTCACTGATATTTTGCTGCTTTATCTCTTTTTTTGTTTAGTGTCTTTCATTTGATACTCTTTAAACTCTGTCACTGCTTTACTTTTAATCTTTGAATGCTTTGTTTTGACCTTGACTGCTCTTTTACCTGTTTTAATTTTACCTATCAAAGTAAAACATTCAGTTTATCCCAAGCCTCTTCATCTGGTAATTTGATTTTTACCATTCTTCTGTAGATTTCATCAGTTTCTGTGTACTTTGCAAAAGTAGGCTTGTTTATAAAAAGATGTTTTACCTCACGCTGGAGGTAAAAGAGATTCTAAAAGTCTGATAGAGCACTTTTCCTGTAAGAATTCCTTTCATGGAGGAATTTTTGGATTATTCTTTGGCAACTTCTCTGATTTTCTTGTCATAATCTTCATGTTTCATCAACCTGTCATTAATCACCAAAGGATTAGGCAGACCTTTCTACCTCAAAACATCAAATTTGACCATGAATCTGTCTACTGCCAGTTGCATGTTTTGACATTTCTCCTCAAGCTGTATAATCAGATTTCTTTTGGTGATTACTTTCTTCACTTCTAATATGGCCTCTATTCTGTTAGTTATTCCAAGCTCCTACAATTCATACTTGTTTTTTGAATTTAGGAATTGGATTACCCTAGAGGCTTCCTCTGGTTTCTTTCCAAGTTCTGCTCTTACCTTTTGAATTGCCTCACTTGCTTCCTTGATCAAATCTGTTTTCTCAAAGATAACTTGGATGGATGGCCAAATATCATTAACAAAGTTAATGATATTGGCCCATAATTGTTTCTTTTCTTGGACTAGTGGCTCTTTCAGTGTCACTTCTTTCTCTAACTTATGTAACCTTTCATTCAATTTGTTTGACTTCTGTGTTTCATCTTTATGCATGATTTGAACTAGCTTCTTTTCATCCTCTAGAACTTTTATTTGTTCTTTAAGTCTATTTATTTCATTTGTTTGGATGGATATATCCTGCATGGCTTTGATCAGTTTACCTGCTTCATCATTGGGATGAGCTATTGTTCTTGTTGAATATGTTGCTAATGTAGTGGTTGATGTAGATGGAACTGTTGTAGTAGCTGTAAGTGCTGTTGGTAATGGAGCTGATGAAGAAGCTGGAACTGCTATAGTAACTATAGGAATGGCAGTGATAGTAACTGCTTCCATGTTGACCTTCTTTTCCTGCACCAATTTATCCATCCCATTCTCCATTTCTTTCAGTTGAGCTATCAATTGAATGATGAGATTCATCATTTCATATTTTTGGCCTTCATTCTCCAAAACTTCTTTTGGTTGTGGATGTTCAGTAAGAGTTAATTTCAGCTGCTTTTTTAATGCAAAAATGTCTTCATTCTTCTTTTTGATAAGCTCTTGAGCTGCTTTGATGTTCTTAGGATCATACCCAATCCTCATGACTAATTCTTCAAGTGTTTTGATTCTGTTATCCTTTGCTTGTGAGGATGCCTTCTCTAGTTTTAACTATGCTTTGATATTCTCTAGAGAATTTTGTAGCTTTGTTGGTCATAGTTGAGTATAGCATTTCTCCTGCTTGCTTATGAAACTCAATTTGATCTAGAGGATGAACATCCTTGCCAAAAACTTTAGATTCTGTCTTTTTATAATCTGCTATGGTTTTTGGGTCTTGTATCAGTGGCTGTAGAAAGGACATCCGCATCTTTCTAGTTTTGTAGTCGAAAACTAAAAAGAATCTATTCTGATCACTAGGAGTCTGTTTCATATATTGGGCATAGGTTTCAGCTTTCAATGCTTCATTTCTCAATTTGATTTCTTTATATTTCTCCCTTATATCTTTTTCTTTATCCATTGGTTTGTTTGATGAAGATACTTCAACACAATGATGCTTCTGAATAATCTGAGTATTAGAGGTTGAAGGCTGACGAGTTTCCTATGAAATTGCTGGAGGTGCACTTTCTTTAACCACTGAGTCTGCATTAATGGCTTCAATTGTCTCAACTATCTCTTCTTGCTTATTTACAGGATTTGGCTTGGGCTTCTTCCTGTACAGTAGTTTGAATTTAGTTTCAGCAGTGGTTTGAGTTGAATATGAACCTTCTTCTCTTGGTCTCTTGGAATTCCTATCTTTTAGGGCTAGAGTTTGCAGGGCATGAGCTATTTCAACTGGTTTCTCCACCTCTTTCAAAGTACCCTCCAACCACTCTAACTAGTTGGAGTACTTCTCAATCTCTGGTTTGGAATCATGGACAAAAGGAGTTAATTTAAACTTGATTCTTAACACACTGATAACTCCTAGAGTATCATACTACCATTTTAAACTACCACTAAACTTGAATTCCTGTAAACACTTATATGGTTGTTGACCAACATTTCTATTGTTGACAATGAAAGGACCAATCTGGTTCTTGATTTGAACTATGTTTTCTTCTTGGCTGATAGAAAATTGACCTCATTTGAATTTAGGATCTGCCTGATATATTCTAGTGCAAATGACCTCATGGGAAGGTATTTGGGAAGTTTGTAAGGAGTGAGTTGACATCCATACACCCTAATTTCAGTGTGGTTCTGGTACAAATACCAGTCTCCTGTTCTACTGTGCTCTGACAGCTGTAATATTTTCTTCATTTCTTCATTGATCCTAGGTTGACTACTATTGCTTAGCATGTTGGAAACTGGATGAATAAAGGAGTCAATGAAGTCCCTGTAAGTGAACTCTGTGGAATCTTTTCTGATTAGGGAAGTCCAGAAGACTGTGGGTTACCCTCAGTGTCTAGTTTTTGGAGGCTTACTAAAAACCTTTCAAATTGGAAGTATAAGAACATATGAAACAAATAGATGAATACTTGAACACACCTTCTTTAGGAAATTTAACTAACTGCTCATGGATAGAATCTGATAGGTATTGAGCAAAGTTAAATGTTATAGCTGGAGGCTGGTCTAGGCTAAAGATAGAGAGGAAACCCAAGATGGATTCATCTACATGCTCATGTTTAAAGTATCCTAATATACAGGACAACATGGTCACAATTTTCCTCGTTTGTTCTAGGAACATGGCAGTAGAGTAGGGTGGGTTCCTTTTAGGAATTTAAGTTGTTTCAGGGAGGAAGGTTTGGAAGATTTGAGACCTCTTAGGAAAGTCAAGCTTTAGATATAACTCAGTGAGGATTTCAATTGAAAAAGGGGCTTCATCAGGGTTAGGTTGAATTTGCAACATCTAGTTTATTGATTATGCAGTAATTGTGAACAAAATCCTTTTGCTAGGGGTTACTAGGGCTCTTTCACTGGGCAGATAATTAACTTGACAAAGCCTGATGATTTCTAGAAATCGGAAGGTTTGCGGGAAGATATACTTGGGTAAGTTTGAATCCCAGAGGTGGATATCATGAGCCTGGTCTATGAATTTATCATGGCTCCAACAGTGGAGCTCAAGGAGGTTGAAATCAGTGACTGTATCACTGATTTTGAAGTCTTTGTCAATAAGGGGGTTACGTTCAACATCAATTACAGGTGGTTGCAGGGGATTAACATTTATAATACTCTCGGAGGCCATTTAATTTGTTCAATTTAGCAGTTATTACTTTCTTGCTTAAGTACAGGCCTTGGCACTTAGGAATACCTGGAAAATGAAGCTTTTATTCTGTAGAAGGGGTTCTGGAAGCAACTAAGGCTTTCTGGCAGCCAAATAGGCTTCAATGGTCTTTATAAAACTTTATACTAAGTCGATACTGTCTCCTGGTGGCAAAAGTCTTGAATTATGGTATGAAATCTCTTGAAAACAGGTCGACAGAGCTTTCTTGGCTTAAGAATAAGTTAGTAGAGGCTCTTTTTTGCAAATGTCAACAGAATAATAGTGAAAAGATGGTAAAAGGTAGGTTTATTGGTTTTAACCAATAGTGGTTAAACATATGGCGTGGCGTTAAATTCAAATGGCAAGGTGGTTTCATTGTACAGTTTGGATGATGGACTGGCGTTTATCACATGGTGAAAAGCAGGTTAGTGGTTTTGGATTGGAGGATGTGATACAATCTAGAGCCGCCATGTAGCAAGGGAGTAGGGTTACGAAGGAACTCATTTCGCATCCTTTTGAAAACTTTAACTTTTGAGCGTCGGGGGTTGCGAAATGGATTGGGGACCATTGGATTTGAGGAATAAAGATCCGACGGATGGGCGAATAGGAGAGGTGAGTCGGGGATTTGATAGGCAGGGCCCATGGATAATTAGTGGGTGAATTAATGAAAAATGGGGTTGGGAAAATATATACGCAAGATTTAATAATACAGTAAGGAGTTAAAAAACAATATTGGGTAAAGTTTTTCAATGGGGCCTGATATATTTTAAAACATTTCAAACTTAGGTTAAGTGGGTTTTTACACGTTTAATTGAAAGGGGCAATTAGTAAATGAGAATTTACTTTTCTAATGAAAATATGCTTTTTAACTAGGGAAAAGGGTTTTAGTAAGGGAAAATAAGTGAAGTAAGGGGAAAAGGTTTAAAATGAAGGGAAGGGATATTTTTAAAAAGGAAAATGAGTTTGGAAGGAAGTTAGTAATATGAAATTAGCCAATTGATGCTCTCCATGCCCTGTGAAAACTACTTCTACCTACCCATCATTTACCCTAACATTTTGTCTTCATTTACTGGGTGCATTTAAGCTTGCTGACCCTTTATTTTTCTTTGATAATCAAACTATCTAATTCTAATCTTATAACTTCGAATGGCTTAGATTAAACTAATGAGCTCACTATTACTCTCTACCTAACTACTGATCTGCCAAGATTAAACAGTTTGGCTAGATCTTTATTCTCTATCTATCAACATGAAATTTAAAGCATGAATGAATCAAGATTAAACTATTTGATCATCATGAATTGTGACATTTTGACAAGCTGCACACAATCTTATTTGCAAAAAGTAAACTAAGAGTAGTGGCATTTGAATGTGCACACTTTCATGATCTATTTTTATCTCTTTTTGGCGGGGTTCATATTTTATCTTCTTTTTTGATCCTTTTCTTTTAGTCCTTTGATTTTTATTTTAGGACTTACCCTCTTTACATTTATTTATTTATTTTTTTAATATGGGAAAACATTTTGTAGAAAGAAAAAGTATGTACAATATTACGAGACTTTACATAGTCAATTCAAAATTATGAAGCCTATTATTATAGGAACATAACAACTCACACTGTCCCAATTGCAGCAGCAGAGGCACCTGTCAAAGAGGCCACGAAGAAGCATGGAAAAGCACCATATCCACCTCCCTCGCCTCCTCTGACCAGGGCAACGACGGTTGCAGAGGATGCGCTCTCCATGGGTATGTTCGACTCTACCCCCTCCTCTGTACATCTCTCTTCTCCATCTGTTTTCTTAGCATTTACTTCGGTTAATTATCAGGCATGTGCTTCCATTCCTTAGCCTCCCATCACCCTGGCATGCTCTCTTCACCCCCCCCACCCCAATCTTCTCTTGCACACCGCTATCCTTTCCAGAGGTCGCCCCCACAAAATTTCTAACTCTGAGCATGGACCCCTATCCCCCAGATACCCGCTTCGATCTAGGGTATGTTCACAGGCCCCTGATTCCATGGGAATTGGATTGGACACCCCCGCCCATACCCTTGAAGCCACATCGAGGAAAACCTTCTTCCTTGTCTAAAGAAAAATTGCAGGCTGGGGATTAGATAGCATCTGGAAGACAACACATTATCGATCGGGTACTTAGAGCATTGAACACCCTGGATGCTCCCCCCCCCATGAAGTTGCTTTCTTTCAATTGTCGAGGGTTAGCTAGCCCTGGGAAAAAACTAGGTCTTCATAGACTGCTTAACACTAAATCAGTCGAGGTCCTTTTCCTCCAAGAAACTTTGGGCCTAGCTAATGCTATCACCATCATACTCGAATCCTGGCTCCCTGGTTGGTCTTTTCAATCCCTTGATGTTAATGGATGATCGAGAGGTATAGCCCTGGGTATTAACTCCCGTGCCATAAAAACTTGTAACATTTGAGGTGGCATTGGATACATTGGGGCAGACATATTCTCATCAAATCTCGACACCAAAATTAGGATCATCAATGTGTATGGACCTTGCCAAAACCGGGCTGAATATTGGAATTGTTTGCTGAACACTAATCTTCTACATCAAGACAATATAATCCTTGGGAGGGACCTAAATTTTTCTATTGGATTCGCAGAATCTTGGGGACACCATGCCCAGATTGACCCCCTATCTGCATTCTTCGAGAACATCTTGGAGAATCACAGTCTTATTGATATCCCTTCAACCAAAATTCAACCTACCTGGAGGAATAACAGAACAGAACTGGAGAGGATAGCCTTGCCAGAAGGCTTGATCGCTTCCTCATAAAGGAGT
>APFE030941083.1:29698-40127 GCA_000404065.3 Pinus taeda
AAAGGGTAGTAAAGGAAACTCATGATGAGAAAAAAATAAATGTTAATCATGATTTCATAGACTCTAAAATTGGATCAAAGAACCACCATGTTCCAAATATCGATATGAGGAAGTTTGATTGCAAGGATCTCGGAACATGGATACTACAGATGGAACAATTTTCGATCTCCATAATGTGAAAAACAAACAAAACGTATGCATTGCAACTTTATATTTGGAACCAAATCAGTTTGTATGGTATCAATGAATTTGCTTTCATAAAAAAATTCTCACTTGGGCTATTTTTACAGATGAAATGATAGCACATTATGAGGATACAAAAAGAAACATGTTTTTTAGCCAATTCATAAATCTCAAACAAAAGGGTTCAATGATGGAGCACATTGAGGACTTTGAAAAATTGAATATAAGGGTAAAATATATTCCAGAGGAGCATAGGATTGATGTGTTCATAGGGACATTGAAAGGTAACATCCAACATGAGGTTCACCTTTGGGAAGTAGATTCACTGGAGAAGGCATTCAAGTTGGCAAGAAAAATGGAAAGCAAAATTATGGCAACAAGCAAGCCTACCACTCACAATCATAAATATGGAAGTGTTGATGCCCCTATCCATCCACAACCTATAAGGTATACACCACAACAATTGGAAGAAAAAAGAGCAAAAGGGCTTTGTTACGTTTGTGATAGAAAATACACTAAAGGTCAAAAGTGTGCGGAGAAGAAATTATTTGACATAGATTGTGAATAGGAGGAACAAAAGGAACAAGAAATTTCAAAATAAGAGGATATACAGTAGGAACAAACCCTAGAAAAAGAAAAATGAATCCGACCATATCTTGTAATGAATTGGTTGGAATAACCACTCCTTAAACTATCAAGATAGAAGGGCATATAAAGAAGAAAAAGGTAATAGTTTTGATTCATTCAGGAAGTACCCATAATTTTATTGATTGTAAGATAGCCAAGGAGTTGAATTTATTCCTATATCTAACGCAAGAGTGTCAAGTGATGGTTGGAAGTGGAGGAACCATAAATTTCTCAAGAAAGTGCCATAATATCAAGCTATCCATGGGAGAATATGTATTGAATAGCCCAATGCTTTCCATTCCAATGGGTGGTGCTGATTTTGTACTAGGAGTCCAATGGCTACAATCCTTGGGTACAATAACTTCTAATTTCCAAGAAATTTTCATGAAATTCTCTTCAAAAGGAAATGAAGTTGAATTAAGGGGTATCGTAGGGAAACCATAAAAGATAATCAGCTCTAACGGAATGACAAAGCTTCTAAAGAAATAATAAGGGGGCATAATTGCACAATTATGTTCATTAGAGGTTCCAACATCGAAATCATCAATTTCTCCAGATCTCCAAAAGGTCTTGCAAAATCATTCCAAGGTATTTGAGACTCCCAAAGGCATCCCACCTATTCGTGATCATGATCATGCTATTAATTTGATTCGAGGAAGGGTGCCTCCAAATATCAGACCTTACAGATATCCCTATGTCCAAAAGAGTGAAATTGAACATATGGTTGCAGAAATGCTAGAGGCTGGTATAACTCAACCTAGTCAAAGTTCTTTCTTTGCTCTATTTGTATTGGTTCACAAGAAGGATGGATCATGGCGCATGTGTCTAGATTATATGGAGCTCAAGAAGCTAACTATTAAAGATAAATTTACCATTCCTGTCATTGATGAATGATTGGATCAATTTCATGGATCAATTTACTTCACCAAGTTGGATCTTTGTTTAGGATATTATCAAATTAGAATGAAGACTGAAGACAATCCAAAAACATCATTTAGAACTCATGAGGATCATTATGAATTTTTGGTCATGCCTTTTCACCTTACTAATTTGCACCTTCTACATTTCAAGGTTTGATGAATTCCATTTTCAAACCCTTAGAAAATTTGTGTTAGTATTTTTTTATGATATAATAATCTACAACAAGTCTTGGAATGAACATATCTAACATGTTGGCATGGTTCTCAAACTATTGGAGGAGAAACAATTATATGCAAAAATCTCCAAATATTTCTTTGGAGTACAAGAGGTGGAATATCCGGGTCATATTCTATCTCATGAAGGTGTTAAGGAAAACCCTAGCAAAATTAAAACCATTAAGGAATGGAAAATCCCCACATCCATAAAGAATCTACGAGGATTTCTGAGGTTCATAGGGTATTATTGCAAGTTTGTTAATAATTATGGGAGAATAACAACACCTCTAACAACATTGTTGAAGAAAGATGCATTTTCATGGACTCCAGAAGTAGCAAAGGCCTTTGAACATCTTAAAGAGGTAATTTACCAAGCATGAGTCTTAGCTACATAAGACTTCACAAAATCGTTTATTGTGGAATTTGATTCCTCAAGAAATAGAATTGGTGTTGTTTTAATGCAAGAAGAAAGACCCATTCCTTTTTAAAGTCATCCAATAAAGGGAAAGTATTTACACAAAGATATTTCTGAGAAGGAAATGTTGGCAATACTACATGCACTTAAGAAATGGCGACCCTACGTAATGGGAAGACACTTCAAGGTAAAAACAGATCACAATAGTCTTAAATACATTTTATAACAAAGATTATCTTCAGAAGAGCAACAAAACTGGGTAACAAAGATTTTGGGTTATGACTTTGAAATCATCTACAAAAAAGGGAAGAAAAATGTTGTTGCATATGCACTCTCAAGAAAGGATGAGGATGTGGAAGCATTTCTTTGTTCCATTTCTATTATCCAACCAAATTGGATAAACGAAGACAAGGATGAATGGAAGAATGACAAGGAAGTGTGGGCACTCATTCAAAAGATACAACAAGATCCCAATACATCTGATACATTTAACTAGAAAAATGATTCATTATGGTACAAGGATCAGTTATACCTATGTAAGAATTTCCAACTCAAACAAAATATTCTTAGGGAATTGCACACCTATGCCTTAGGAGGGCACTCAGGATTTCTAAAAACCTACCGCGGGGTTAAGAAGGATTTTTTTGGGATGGCCTTAAATCGGATATTCAAAATTTTGTGGTGGAATGTTTGGCTTGCCAACAAAATAAATTTGAAACAATTAAGACCCTAGGACTATTACAAGCTTTATCCATTGCAAGCGATGTTGGTTGGAAGTTTCAATGGATTTTATCATAGGTTTACCCAAGTCCAAACAAAAGAGTGGTATCATCATGGTAGTTGACAGACTTACCAAGTATGTACAATTTTGTGCATTATCTCATTCATTTAAAGCTAGTACGATTTCTACTGCATTTATGGAAACAATTCAAAAGCGACATGGAAACCCAAAGATTATTGTAAGTGACAGAGATCCCATTTTCACTAGAAATTTTTGGATAGAATTATTTTCTTGCCTTATTACTCAATTAGCTCATAGCTCATCTTATCAACCTCAATCTGATGGGAAAACTGGGATAGTAAATAAATGTTTGGAAGGATATATTCTTTGCTTTGTATCTGATAAATAAACACAATGGGTGAAATGGTTGCCTCTGGCTAAATGGTGGTATAACACTTCCTTTCATATCGCAACAAAAACGACCCCATTTATGGCACTTTATGGATATCATCCACTATCCATCACATCATATTTAAGAGAAAATTCTAAGGTTCAAGTAGTGGAAGATCACATCGAGCATCAACAACAAGTTCTCCAACTCTTAAAGGATAACCTCACCTTGGTGCATAATAGAATGAAACAACAAGCAGATCAACATCGCAGCAAAAGAAGCTTTGATGTAGGTGATTAGGTATTTCTATGGCTACAACTCTATAAACAAATGTCCCTTAAGCAAGTTAACAAGGATAAGAAATTATCACCAAAGTATTATTGTCCATCCAAGGTGTTGCAAAAGATAGGTACTATGGAATACAAATTGGAGCTTCCCACAGCGTCCCAAGTGCACCCAGTTTTCCATGTTTCATGCTTAAATAAGGTTATAGGTGACAAGCTTCCAGTTTAAATAATATTTCCAGAACTTGATGAGGAAGGAAAAATCATATTGGAACCTAAAGCAGTCAAATAAATAAGAACTTGACAACGATGAAATCGATCAATTTCAGAGTATCTCATAAAGTGGAAGAAATTACCCGTTGAATATTCCACATCGGAGGATGAGAAATTTATACAGAAGAATCAAGAACTACTCAAGCATTGAGGACAAAACTTGTTTGAAGGAGAGGGGCATGTTAGGTCCCTATAATACTAGTGATTCCCCCATTACAATTGCTATTGTATCCCTTATTGTTATTGTTGTGCCCCTATTGTCCCCATATTGTTATTATTGTGCCCCATATAATCCCACTATTGTTATTTTTGTGCCTTTATATTATTATTGTTAGGTCCACTTTGGTTATATTAGGACCCCTTAGAATCTTATATATAGAAAGGAGGTTTTTCAATTTGAATCATTTAAGAATTATTCATTTGTTTAATGTAAAGGAGGTTTCCCCCTCGAAGAGGCTTATTTCTAAGGCATTGTTCCATATTTTCTATCTTTTTGTGAGTTAGTTTCATAACAAGTGACTTGGTGAGAGAGGTGGCAAAAGTGGAGTGGCGAGGGTTAACGGTTGTATGGCAGGAGGTGGGTGATGGATGGACAAGACGTTGGCAGGAGAGAGAAGATGGTATTTCAGGTGAGCGGGGGAGTAGGTGGTAAGTGGAATAAGGAGGTGACCCCTTGAAATGGCCTAGGGGATGCCACATTGTGATTGGTAATTTTTGGAGAAACTACGTGCCCCCCCATCCCCCCGACCCTATGTTAAGTGTTAGGAGAGCGGGGGTGGGGATGAAATGTCTTGTTGGTCATAGATCTATGCGGAGTAAAGCAAGATCGTTGGTTCCAATGTGACCTTTATTCAGAAAATGAAAAACACCTTTATCGCATTATGCCATATAAAATACAAATAAAATAATAATCGAATAAATCATTATTACTAAGGTTTTAAACCTGATAAAATTTACATTTTTTAACATTAAAGTGGCATTTCGATTTGCTCACTAGTTTTATTTTTCTAGGTATTCATTTCATTTTTATATTTTTGTCATTTCTATCATATTCATTTTTGAATCCATTTTTATTTTTCATTTTCTTTTTCTTTATATATTTTTTATTCTTTCATTTTTTTTTTTACATGTAAATGTAAAATAGAAAAGAATGTTACAACACAAAGGGATGAGAGGGTGTCCAACAAATCTATTGAATCACGAGATTGAGTCACCAACTACCTTTTGTGTGGTTTACTAGTCAATATATCCTTTTTGATTCGCCGAGGGTTGCTTATGTATTCACCTATGGCTGGTAGGATCAAAATTATTATTTTGGTATGGGACGTGGATGTAATGATCTTTGTTGTCATGCTTTGGTGGTACTACCTTAGCAGGATAATTAAATAAATGTCCATGTTATTTTATTTTTATATGACAATTGATCTTAAATGCATGTGTAGTTAATTCAATGACTCTATATACAACCCTCCACTAAATGAGAAGAATTAATAGCTAGGTGTTAAATAGCTTCAAAATATTTCTTTCCTATCTTGTTATATTTTTTGTAGTCAGAATTTTATAGTCGTCATCCATCACGTGGTTAAACACGTAGTAGTGGGTTGAGATTCCAAGGCCATGGGGGGCATACTCCTCAGTTTCAAGGCTATAAGGACATTATAAGATACCTAGTAGAGGGAATCATTGATCAGAGTCACGACGAATTTCATTATTAAGGATTTATGCTATGAATTAAGTCCTTGGATCAAGAGGCGTGTCAAACAGGTCAAATGTTGCAAGATCATGTGGTTAATGGCAACAATACATTGGGTCACTCCACTTATTAGCAGCACAGAGGAGCCTTCATTTATCATCTCATCGGTTCATAGAGGATATAGGGAGCATTCACTGAAGCATTCAGTCATGAGGTTAGCAATCGTGTTGTTGTCACCTTCGTCCATCACCTAAGTCTGATCCATTCTTAGTGATTTATTCACCATGCCATTGTCTACATTCTTCTCCAATGTTGTAAGGCTGACATATCTCACCATCAAGCAGCCAAGGAGGCCGAGATTCATTGTGACACCAATTTTTGGAGGGGCAAATACTCATACAGGGATGAGACCAAGTTATATTAATGATTTGTGAAAAATAGGAAGAGCCCGAGTTGAGGTTTTGCCTCTAAACCATTCACTCAACCCATTAAATTACAATCCAACATTCTTGTGTTAAATATTAAGGCAAAAAATTTTAAGAGATTCATCATTTATTGAAATTTATTTATTGTTATTTGAAGGGATTGAATTAGTAAGTTACCTACACTTTGGAACAACGGTAACTTTAGTTATAAGAGGAGGATGAGATTAGCATTTTTAGAGGCTTGGGCACATTATCTCTCATTGGAAAAAAGAAGGTCAAATTTAGAGATATTTTTAGAAGGTTGGACCTTTCTTGGGTAGTGATATTTTCCTATTATTTCCATCTCCAACTATCAGACCAAAGGTAACAAATTTGGAGCAGATATCCCAAATATTAAAATAAAATTTGTAGCAGATTTATCCATGAGGAAAAATTCATTCTGAGGGCAACAAATGAATTGTAATGATTTTAGCATAATATTCAATTACTCTCCATTATTGTATTGTAATAAAATGACATTTTCTTAAAAAACAAAGAGATAGAGAGTTTGATTTGTTGTCGCCATAAGGATATCGGTATACAAGTATGAGGATTTATGTATCTCATAAGTTACTTTCAAGGTTTGGCATATAGTATTATATTTCTAACATTTGTACTAATAATCACACATTGGCTAAGAAAGATTTTGTGAGTACAATTGTGAAGTTGTATGCTAAGTATTAGTAGTAATATCTCAAATAGCTTGCACACTAATATCTTGTTGAGGTACCATGAAAAAGGGAGAGAGAAGGAAGACTAAATATTGAAATCCATTAATGCCAAACCATAATGTCATCATTTTACTTTTGGAAATTCCGTAGCAATCAACATAGCAATACATTAATTGATTCTTGGGGATACAATACTTTTGTGGATAAAAAATGGCAACAACTTAAAAATCAGAAGCAAACGCAGAACAAGAAGCCTTTTTGTCAGAAGGTACATGTTATCCTTCAACAATCAAAGGATATCCAAAAGGAATATGTAAAAGGCAAATGTCTTATCACACTTGCATCTGAATTTCAACAAGCAAAGCCAATCTTACTCCATTATAAGCTTGAGGAATTAAACACATGTTTATCCAAGGTGGGCCAACCAGAATGGAAGAAAATCAGTTGGGATCTCAAGCCATCCATGCTTGCACTAATACAACCCAAACTCTTGGAACATCCTTGTGAATAATTCAGGCTCACCGTTTTCTCTCGTATCAGCATGATCATAGCTTTAACATTGCCTTTATTGCCTTACAATAATGACATCATGAGGGAGATATTGCAGCTAATAGTAGAATCCCTTCAAGGGTTGAAAAACATAAATCTTACTACCTTTCCGAAGTGGTGGAAAATATTAGAATTCATGAAAAAATTCAGCTTTAGCACATTCATGTTGAATCTGGGATGTGACGACTTAATATTTCAAGTGTTCCAAAACTTTTACTCCAACATGACATCAACTAATTGAGACCACATCAAAAAAATCATGTGAAAAATTATATCATTGTTTTAGAAGGAGATGTTGACATCTGCAAGATACTAAGATCTAAATTATTGATCATTTGGAGGAAGGAACAAGTTTTATCATCAATCACCTATAATCTAGTCGAAATGTATGTCATGCAAAACATAAAAATTCTCAGAAGAGTGTTGACTAGAAAGGATCTAAAGAGGATTGATGGAGGAATAGAGAAAAATGGTAGTAAAACTTACAATAAGAATGAACTAAGAAGGAGAGGACTATGTTTTATCTGCAAGGGACATTAGTCACTTAACCATTCATGTTTAGGTGATAAGGAGGCAATAAGGGAAAGACAATTGGAGACTCCTTCATATAATGGGCATTCATCTATATTTGGGTTCATCGGTTTTCAAGAGAGAACCCGTGAAGGATACCTATAGTCAATTACAAATGGTGAGAAGAAACACAATTTTTTTTAGAGAGGCTTGCAGGACAAACCAATGATAATCAGTTAGATTGACAAAGTACATGGGGAAAGGAAGGAGGTAATTCCTCCTAACGATGTGGTAGCCTCTTGTACAATTGATTCCATAAATATTCGAGAGGACATCCATAGGGAGTATGGGAATTTATGAATAGATAACAGTCCACCAATAAACCCATGTTTAACAACCAGAGATGGTGAACAATAAATTATCCCCACACATGGAGAAGGACATGAAGACAAAATTCAAGGTGACTCAAGTGAGGAGCCAATAGTGATAAATCAGCATGATTAGAATGATCATGAGGGTAAACATGAAAAATATAGTATGTAGGATGAGCCATTTTTGGAGAGTCAGTGAAAGGTTCAAGATGGAGCTATTATAGTTAAGCATCTAGTGCGCACAGACACAAAGGCATTTAGTAGGGCACCATAATTGCTAGTAGAGGACTTTCACGAAAATATCACGCATTTCAAGACAAATCTTATGATGTTGAAGCAGAGAGTCTAGACAGTCTGAGACACTGTCTTATAGGAGAATAGGAAAATTCAGGAGCTCATAGGAGTAAGTGAAAATTCAAAGACTGAGCTATCTAGGATTGAGAAACGACTCAAATCCCTCACAAGGCAGCAAGAGGAGTACAATTGGGAGTTACAAAGTAGCCTTGTACAAGAGTACATAGATAAGGCTTGTAGCACAACCAACTCACGTTTGTTCATTGGGGAGAGCAGGGAAGAGTTATCCAAATGGATCATGTTGGGTGAAAGAGTGGAGCAGAATGAGTTGAGCATCAAACAAAATCAGCATAAAATACTTATTCCATGTGTAGACATTCCAACATTGGAACCTTCCCATGGAATGGATTGGCGAGAGAGTATGAGTTGGAACTCTATCAATGGGATGATTCATAGGAGGATACCCTTAGCCAAGGGTATAATGAAACTTGGGCACTTAAGAATGAGAGGTGATGGAGGGATGAGATGGTATAATAACACATAGGTCTTAAGAATTATGTGACATTGGGATCTAGGTGAATCTATTGAGGGTAGGATTGGTTGGAGGACTTTTGTTGGGTCTAGGTATCAAAGGATCCATTCAGGATCATTTAGCATGGACACATGTAATAATGCACTAGTTTATATGGGATCGGGTATTAGTATACAAATTATTTTATTATGGATAGAAGTCGATTTATTAAGGGTAAGCAATATTTGGGCAGGAGGATTTGTAATATTCCATTTTCTTGATGGGTTCAAAGTAGATGGAATCTGCCCATGATATTTACCATGGTATTTTTCCATGGGATCTACCCATAGTATTTGACTTTGTTTTTAGAGGGAAAAATAATAAAATAAGATTTATAGAGATTCCCCGAAGCCTATTAAAGGGGATCTGAACTAGGCATTTGGATCATCCTTAGTCGACTATCTATTTTTCTTTGTTGAGAACTGGGAAAGGCCAATTCTAGTCTGATTGCCGGGACGAAAACCCCATGGGTGAATTTGTCTAGTGGATCCATCCAAGGTCCAAGTATGCTTCAGAGTTTAGTTGGTTGATTTTGTTGATGGGAAACCTTGCATGCCATTGGCAGTGGTTTCTATGTTAATCATTTTGGCATGTATTATTTGCAGTTATTAATTAAATAAAATGGTGGTGTTTTTAGCTCCCTTGTGTTCTTTTTCTTGTAGATAGTTTATTTTTAAACATATTACTAAGTTTTGCTAGATCTCTTAAAATTTTTAACATCTAGGATCTTACAAAATATCATCATATTGATATTGGGAATTGAGCAATTCCGTAGTCCAAAGTTGAAATCCCATTGATGCAAATTTTCTAGTGATAAATGCTTATGATTTCAGGACTCGATCTTTGTTTCCTCCAAAAGTGTTAAAATCTTCCTCGTATGTGAGTGCTATTCAACAATTTCACCTTCATATTTTCATGATTTTTCCTTGTGTTACAATATCACTTTTAGAAAAACTATTATTTAATGTATGTAAAATAATGTATTCCATAAAAGTTTGTAACCTTTCCATCTTATAGTCCATTTTGTCATCAATTTCTCTTTTGATTATTGCTCGCTATAATGCAAAATCCTTATTTCTCATATCATCTCCAATGATATTAAATTGGTTCCTTATAGGGATTACTAAGTGCCCTTAGTCTTCACATTCTTCAAAATCCAAAATCCATATATGAGTTATATAGAAATTTGGTAGGAATATAATTTTTGTTTTGTGTAACTATTTTCCATGAAAAAATAATAATTTTATTTCTTTTCTCTTTATCACAAATTTTGAAT
>APFE030941107.1:7861-46089 GCA_000404065.3 Pinus taeda
CTCTCTCTTGGTCACTTAAAGTCTTCTTGGAGCACTCTAGATTTGGATCAAGGAAGGAAAAGAAAGCAAAGGGAAAGGAAGGAAAGCAAGGATCAAGGAAGAAGAGCAGGATCATGCATCTTTAGCAAGAATAGTTGCAAGTAACCTTTTGCATGTGTGATTTCCTAGCTAGTTTGGACAAGAATGGCTTTGCATGTTGGTGTATGGTTCTCTTGTTGTCAGTGGCATGGTTTTGTCAGGTTATGACAATGGTTTTCAGCCTAGCCTTTCCTTTTTCTAGATGCCATGGTATGTTGGGATGTTTATCTCAATTTTGAGCTTTGGTTTTCTGGATGGATTTCAAAATCTAGGGTGAAGGTGGTCTCAAGGTTCATTCCCAAAGGCCTAGGAATCCCTTTACCATTTTTGGCAGGATACACAATAAATCCTAACGGAGAAGTCTCATTTTAGGGCCTAGTGAATCATCTTTGGATTGTGTTAAAGCCTGAGAGACTGGTCTCAGTTTAGGGCCTAGTGATCTGGGATTGGATTGTGGTAAAGCCTGAGAGACAAGGAGATGGAAAATTCCTCGAGGATAGTGTTGGATTCCAGATGGCAATCCAAGTTCGGTTCAATTGTGATCGGAGCATCGACTTTGGTGTGATCACGGTTTGATGAGGGTGGATCAACCTCTAGATTCCCTTGTTTTTTCTTGTATTGATTGTTCTATGAGATCCCACATTCATGCTTGGAATATGGCATGGGGATGACTGGATGAAAGAGATATTTGGTTCTTCCATGTCTATGGTCGGGTGGTACATGGAAGTCTCGAACCTGGTTGGATTTGCCTATGATTAATAAAATCTAAGTTCTCTTACTTTTACAATTGTTTCTATGTGGATTTGATGATTGTCATATTTATGATATTTCTATGGTTTTATGTTGGTTATAAGAATGGTTAAATGATTGGTTCATGTCATGGTTATTTCATGTATTTACTGGTTATTGTTCAATGAATGGATGCAATACCTAATTGATGATATAACAATTCAATGGAAAATGAGGTGATCATTCTGGTTATGTTTCATAAGCTCTTTAAGCCATTTATGCTATGTCTTGTATCCTAGACATGTATGTTGCATTAATGCCAAGTGTTTGACAGAATGTCAGTCCCGGTTAAGGATGCTCAAGCCTAGTCATGAGGTTGATTTTTTATTTATCAGCATTTTTATCATGCCTTTGATGGTCTTTGAAGGTTGTAACAAGTTCTAGGAAAAGGTGAAGATTTTGGGCTAGAAAAGTGGCTCAAATCACGGGGTCGCTAGCATAGGTCTACTCAGAAAATTCCATAGTCGCTGAAACATAGGCATATGATAGTGAGTTTTGGTTGTTGGACATTTTCATGCTTATAGCATGGTAGAGACTATGGGCTAAAAGGCTTAAATCATTAGTTGGACTCAGGGACAGGATGTCTGAGTGGATGACATGTCTCTTGAGGGTGTTGTTGTTGATGTAGATGGGTTTGTTTGATATGTTTTTTTAATTCCTTTTCCTTAAGGTCACCAAGGAATTCGAATCCCTTATAGTAGGCTATATTGTCACATGTTTACCCCTACTAGAAAGTTGCTTGGGTGGACCTGGGAGGAGGGGGTGTTACACTATTATGTTGCTTATGAACATGTATTGTGTTAGTGGCTATGTATGGATCTCATCATGTTTTTAATTATAAATTAATGAAAAATGTATCTATGGCCTAATGGATGAGAATACAACTAATTTGTTAAGGAATCAATGCTTCTTACTAATTCTCAGATTAATATGAGACCCCTATGCTTAGATTTGTTGTTTAAACGTATAGATTACATAACTATGACATGTTGTATGAAATGCCTCTCATGGAAAGTAGGGGTCTAGTCAAGGCCTTGTTTAATTAATTACATTTGTTTCCTTATTCTATTGTTATATTTTAGTTCTGAAAGTGTCGTTGAGTTATGGGCAATGATCTAGGCTGTGGGCTTGAAAAAGTGGCTCAAATCTCGAAGATACAAGCACATCAATAAGCATAAAAGTCCCTAGATGCACACATACCCATGTTGTGGGAGCGTATGGGTCCTCCTAGACACATGCTTGTCCATATCAAGGGAGCGTATAAGGCTTTAATGGTGTAATAAATTAATCGAACCTAGGGGCTTATTTCTTTAATGATTGTGATGGCTCTTAGGAGTCTTATTGCTAATGTGGAAGGTTTGTATGGTGTGTTTCTATCAGTTCCACTTCCTTAGGGTGACATAGGAGATTGAATCATATCATAGTAACTTCTTGTAACATGTTTACCCTAGTTGGTTGGTTTCTTGGATATATGTGGGAGGAGGGTGTTACAGAGTGGTATTAGAGCATGGATCACCTATCATACTGGATGGGTTGTGTGTTGATCATGCATTCATGTCGGTTACATATGTGTTTCTTGTGTTGTGAGACCATGTGCTTGTTGCATTTGTATGGTATGGGTTATGGTTGTAGTGAGGTCACCATGGGAAGTTGATGGTGTCAGTGTGGAGTACGTCTTCATGAGTGTATTTTTGATTATGCATTGCTTATGCACGTTAATATTCACATGTGGTCAAGTGTACAGTGATTTGGTGGTTGTTGTAATGCATGAGGTCATGGTATGTGTAGTTGATATGGTCATGAATTGATGAATGGACTCTATCCAGGATGGTGGTTATATGCTTATATGCTTATGTGTTATATTCTATACATTTTCATGATTATGTTATACATTTATTATGCTAATTTTTTGATCTTGCATACGAGGTTTCCTCCTCGAATTATGCTAAGGTACATTGGTTTCTTGTGATTTGGTTTATCTGACATGATATACCTTGCAAGAAGAATATCAAAGATGAATAGCAAGATGGTATACTACAGTTCTCAAGACTCTCCCTATGGATCCGATGAGCAACATGGTGTTAGGCATTCTTCTGATTTGGTAGACACATTGAGAAGCTTAAAGGCATAAATAAGGAGTTGTAAGGAAGACAACGATAGCATCACATAGCCAAAGTAGAAGCAAGTAGAGGTAAATGTAATGATACTTCAGAGTTTGTCAGAATTGCAGTGATAGGGGCCCCTTCAAATCAGCCATGAGCAAGAGGATAGAATTAATGGGGCATATGGAATTAGGACTCATGGTGGTCATAGGTCAGATATAGATGACATAGTTAGAGATGACATGTTTATGGATACTCCAGATAGGAGAGGTTATGGACACAAGTACTATTCTAGTTATGGTTCTGACATGAATTATGATCGACATCATTATCATCCTGACAGGAGGATTGACAAGGGATATTTTCCCGACGAATTTAAGAAGGAAAAGCCACCTACATTTGATGTAGAGATGAAGATATCATGGGATGCAGAAGCATGGTTGCTTGGTATGAGGAAGTTCTTTAGGTTGCATGATTATTCAGAGAACATGAAAGCCAAAATAGCTAAATTCAGTCTTAAAGGTAAAGCGGATATTTGGTGGGAATATATGAAGAATGTCATAGTTATTCATGAGGAGAACTTGAATTGGATTGAGTTTGAGAGACTCTTCAAGAAGAATACCTACTAGAGAGATACTTTGATGATAGGGAAAAATAATTATATGAGCTAAAGATGGGATCAACGATAGAAGAGGAGTACACTAGTAAGTACTTGGCTATTGAGGTATGTACCTTACCTCAAGGAGGAGAAGGCCAATATTCAGAGATCCATCAATATATTATTTATTGCAATCAAGGACAGGATTGGGTTCAATGATCCTAGATCATGGGAGGAGGTTGTCCGAAAGCTAAATCATTGCTATGAGCAATAAAAGCATAGATCTGGGACTAAGCCAGAGTGGAAAGGTAATGCAAAGAAAAAAGGAAAATGGGAAAAGAATAGAAAAATACCTCAGGATTAAGGTAATAAAGAGAATTCAATGCCATCTAAGAAGTTCAATGCATCTAACAGAGGACAGGGACTTCAATCTAAGGAGCAGAACAAGGATGCGGGATGGAAGCCTATCAAGTGTTTTACTTGTTGCAAAGATCATTGCAGGAGCGATTTTCCACAACATCAGGCTGGTAGAACACAAATCTACACTACTCAAGAGGTATAAATAGTGGCAGATATTGGGAAGAGTATTCCTAGGATCTATGCAGCACTGGATAACAAGCAAGAAAATAATCAGGAATCTATCATTGAGATGGACAGTAAGATTTTTGATCATATTTTGATTGACCCTCAATATAATTATACTTATCTTAATCCTAACCTGTTGGATAAGTGTGGTTTGAATAAAGAAGTGCATACATAGTCTTGGTTAGCACAGTTGGCTACAAGTACAAAGAATAAATTTCATCACTAGGTAAGCGGTTTTACATTTGATTTTAATGGTATGCCTACCTCAACACATTTGAATGTATTTTCGTTGGGATCATAAAATATGTTGTTGGGCATGGATTGGCTGTACCTTCATAGTACCAAGGTGGATTGTTATGGCAAAGCCATTGAGTACTTGGATGACAATGGGGAAAAAATATTTTTGCGAGGAAAGAAGAAAAAAACATAATTTATAATGGTGAAAGCTATGCAGGCCAAGCATCACCACATGAAAGGGCGTGTGTTATTTACAGTGCACATTTCTGGTGACAAAGATAAGGAAGTGAGGATGTAGACGTTTCGAGGAGGTACCTAGTTCTACAGTTGTTTTAGGATGCATTTCCTATAGATATTTCAGAGTTGCCACCCCACAGGGAACTAGACTTTTCTATTGAGTTGGTACTAGGGGAAACTCCAACAACAAAGGAACCTTACAGGATGAGTACACCTAAGTTGGTAGATTTGAAGTTACGTTTGAAGGAAATGTTTGACAAGGGATACATTAGGCCAAGTGTATCACCATGGGGCGCGCTGGTATTGTTTGTGAAAAAAGAAGGATGGAACTCTCAAGTTATGCATTGACTATAGGTAGTTAAACAAAGTGACCATCAAGAATAGGTATCTGTTACTAAATATTGATAACTTGTTCGATTAGTTGATCGGAGAAGCAGTGTTCTTGAAGATTTATCGGAGATCTGGATATCATCAGGTATGCATTAAAGAAAAGGAAATCTACAAGATAACTTTACAGACCATGCATGTGAATTATGAGTTTGTTGAAGTTCCATTTGGTTTAACTAATGCTCCAGCTGCCTTTATGTTCTTGATCAATAGTGTGTTCTGTCCGTATTTGGACAAGTTTGTTATTATGTTCATTGATGATATATTGGTATATTAAAAAAATGAAGAAGATCATGTCGAGCATTTAGCAACACTATTGAGATTGTTGAGATAGAATTAGTTGCATGCTAAGCTCAACAAGTCTAGTTTATTTCAGACTGAGGTACACTACTTGGGACATATGGTTTACAAAGATGACATAGCAGTGGACTCAGAAAAGGTAAGATTTCTCATGGAGTGGGAAGCTCCTAGAAATGTGCATGAGGTGAGACTTTCATGTGGTTAGAAAGTTATTATAGGAGGTTCATTAGGAACTCCTCACATATTGATTATCCTATCACATCATTGCAAAGGAAAGCTAACAAGTTTGAATGGAAAAATGATTGTGCAACCAGTTTTGAATAGATCAAGCATTGTTGACACATGCACCAGTGTTAAAAATCATAGATCCAGACAAACAGTTTGTAGTATGTACAAATTCTTGTAAGAGAGGAATTGGTGGAGTCCTTATGCGAGATGGAAAAGTGGTATGCTCTGAGTCATGGAAACTGAATGAGAACTAGCATAACTACCTAACACATGATCTTGAGTTGGCAGCGATCATACGTGCATTGAAGACGTGGAGGCACTATCATCTTGGTAGGAGGTTTTTATTGATGAGTGATCGCAGTGGGTTGCAGTATCTATTTGACTGACCGAATATGAATGGAAAGTAGGCTCAATGTTTAGCCACGATCAGTGAGTTTGATTTTGAGGTCAAGTATATCAAAAATAAAGGGAGCAGTGTGGCAGATTCTCTTAGCATGCGGATACATATAAATCACATAGTAGCTACAAGATCGTATGGGACAACTTTACAGGATAGGACCTTGCAGGCAGGTTAAAAGGATGTTAGGTATATGGAGATTGTGCACAGGTTGCAATAGAGTATAGGTAGTGGTAAGGGTATAGGTACAGGTAGTGCTACAAGTATAGGTACATATGTAGGTGCACATAATGTGGAATATCATCTCACGGGAAAGGGATTGGTTAGATTTAGAGACAGGATATATGTGCCAGATAGCAAGGAGCTCAAGAAGGTGATCTTGAGGGAGTTTCATGTGAAATCATATTTAGGTCACCTAAGTTATCATAAGACACTTATAACAATTAATAAATTCTATTATTGGCCAAATTTGAAGAGAGACGTAGCAGCGTTTGTGGCTAGGTTCTTGGATTGTTAACAGGTGAAGGTAGAGTGAAAGCATCTAGGTGGACTACTAAAGCCGATTGTGATTCCAGAATGGAAATGGGAGGTCATTTCCATCGAATTTATCACAGGTTTTCTAAGGATAGTTAGACAACATGATTCGATCATGGTAGTGGTGGAAAAATTGACAATGGTAGTGCACTTCATTCCAGTGAGGTCTACATTCTCAACAAGTGATGCAACACAAATCTTCATCTGGGACATGCTCAGATTGCATGGAGTTCCAAATAAGATTGTGTCAAACAGGGATGCAAAGTTCACTTCCAAGTTTTGGAAGGAGTTATTTGCAGGTTTGGGCACAAATTTTGCCTTCAATACAACATATCATCCACAAATATATGGATAGATAGAGAGGGTTAGCAACATATTGGAGGACATGTTGAGGATGTATGTGACACATTAGTAGCAGAAGTGGGAAGAGTACCTCCCACTGGTAGAGTTCGCTTACAACAAAGGGTACGAGGAACCACTGAGGATGAGTCTTTTTGAGGCATTATAAATACTGCAACAACTTAAGTTATAAAGCTCCATGGGAAATATGTTTTTCTTACAAAAATCTTGTTGGTTGTAGTTGTTGTTGAACATCGAGGATGGTGTTCCCCAAGGGGGAGGGTTCTGTAACAACCTTAGTGTAAATTATATATAATAAAAGCTAATAAAGGAAAAATAATAGCCACAGTTGAATGGACACATATTCCAAGCTGAATGTTGGGCAAAGGTATAGTGATGGGGATCACTTGTGATTAATTAATGGCTAAGGAAATTGGCAAAGGAAATGGGAAAAGCTTTGGAAAGGAAAAATGGCATTTTCACACATTTATTTATGAAAATAGTGGAAATTAGGAAAAAAATGGAGGTGAAAGGTAAAATGTTACATGTGAGGAGAAAAGTGAAGGAAAATAATGGAAAATGAAGAAAAAAGAGCCCTAATTAATAACGAGGATTATAAGGATTAACTCATATAATTTTTTTAGTTCAGTTTTGGAGCTCTCTAATTATTCTCTCTCTCTTTGTCATACTCTTGGACACTTAGAGTTTTCTTAGAACACTCTTGGAGAGTGTGGCATACTTGGAGTTTTGGAACAAGAAGGAAAAGGAAGAGAAGGAAAGTGCAAGAAGACATCGTGTTGGGATGGGGTCCCTTAGGCTAGTTTTGGGGTTAAAAACTCAAGTTTTGATGTAAATTTTGTAAAAAAATGTAAAGTCTCCATGATTTGTGGATGCGGAGCACGTGGGTAATTAGGAGTCAAAAAGGGATTTAACCCTCGTTTATGTAAAGTTAAGTCAGATTGTATGTAAAAGGCTATAAATAGGTGTCTCTTCAAGAGTCTAAGGCATGTTTATGGGTAAGAACAGATGGAGTTTTAGAGAGATAGCACAGAGAAGTAACTCTTAGAGGAGGGAAAGGCTCTGCAGCTATGTGCGCAAAGGCCTAGAGTAGTGTCCACAGCTAAGTGCACGGACCCCTAGAGTTGAGTGCGCAGGGAAGTTTTGAGTTTGTAACCTCATATTGAAGATCAATAAAGAAGACTGTTGAATAAATTCTTGTGTTTATCTGTTTACTGTTGTTATTTATGTTTGCAATATATGTTGTGATGAAATAATGTCTTTGTGAAATAATGATGTATTGATGGGAAACTTTATTGGGTAAGTTCTATTAACTGTTCACAATGCATGTTAAGTGCTTACGCGAAGATTATAATACATTATGTCATGTTTATTAAGTTCTTAAGTAGATCTACGTAAACTCGGATCTAGGGTTATTTTATGGTGCACATAAGTGGTTGATTCATCTATTAAGGGTCCACAAAAGCAATCATAGACATTTGTGGAGGTCTAGAGGTCGTTCGAAGGAAGTTATAGTACCGAGCCTTAATGGCTTATAGATCTACGCGAAGGCAGATCTAGGGCATTAAAACGACATCACACTGATCTCTGGATGTGGAAACAGGGTTCCAACATCCCCCCATACTACTTCGGGTGAGACTTCGGCCTGCGCTACATGGGTTGATGCCAAAATGGCTAGTAGTGTAGGGCTTTGTTTCACGCAACTAACTCTAAACCTGGGTCAAGACCCACTAAGCCCACAAATGGTTCAATTTCTGGGACCGGGATCTACTTAAGTAGATGTGTAATGCCACATCACTGGAATCCAACCAAGAAGGAAATTGAGAAATGGTTGGATAGGAAGATTCATGAATTCACGATGTAGGAGAATGGGATTTCACACTTGTTAAAGGATCAGTGGTTGGATAGATATTTGTACACAGAAATACACGAAATTTTCTTCTGCACCTTCCCGATCAATTTATATGAGTGGATAGCTAGGTTGGCAGATGGCTAAGGAAGGTGGAAGCTTGACGATTCAATAGTGTGGACTCCAGATCTAGTGTGGAGGTTTGATGTTTTTGAAGATAAAATCACGTACACTATTGGTCACTGGCTTGATTGAGTTATAGGAGGATTTCTGACGGAATTTGTAGTTGATACCTCAATTAGCTACAGTGAAGTAGAGAAACACTTTTTCAAGGGACCACGAGGTAAGTATTTGAGATCTCTGAATACATGGATTAAGATGCTTTTGTGTGAGAAACAGGTTATGGCATTGCCTTGATGTTTGGATCTATGCGAGGTGGATGGATATTTAGAAATCAAGAGAAAGTAGGTCCTGAATATAGCTCGTTGATTGGAACTCCTTTGAGCAATGATGAGGGAGTGGTACAAGCCTCACCACAAAGTTTTATCCAGTTGATAAGGCAGGGTTTTCCACGAACACCTCATCCATCCGCTCCACCTCCACCTTCAACACCGCAACATACAACTTCGCACACCACCACCACCACCACCATTGTTCAACATGTCAAAGTCAATAAAGCTACCAATTTTCAAGGGTATAGGGAGAGAGGATACAAGTCACTTCTGGTTTGTTTCTAATGTTGTGTGAACCACATAGGAGATCATTGATGATAACATAAAAAAGGTGCATTTAGTTACTTCCTTGCAGGACCGCGCACTGACGTGGTATATTAAGTACTACGTTGATCATCATTTAGCAACGCTAGCAGAAACTAAGGATGATTTAATAAAAGAGTTTAGTAGACCTAAGTATGACTCACAGTCAGTGGTTGGATTCAAGGAAATCACAACGAGGGCTGGTGAAACACCTTGGGATTTAGATCAATGGTTGAAGTGTGTGATCCATGAATCTAATATGTAGCTCATAGATGGTGAGCATCGTGAGTGGTTTATAGCCTCGCTTCTGCAACACCTAATGATTTCTTTATCACAATAGAAGATAGGAACTTAGGTGGAAGCCCTGGAAATCACAATGAGATTCCATGATACGCCTTTTTAGGACACAACTTTGGGAGTTCAACAAATTCACTCACAGTTGCAGAACCTCTGCTTGGAATTACAGAGCTTGAAAAAAGAAAAGGAGGCTAGACCAGAGGTGCGCGAAGAATTCTGGTGCCTTAGACGTAAGAGCTAGGGGCATGATAAAGAGAACTTCCTTGTCTTCACGAATTATATTACAGGGGGGACCAATTCCCCTAAGGGAGAAAGGTCCAGCAGGACCGAGTACGGGGCTCGTGCTATGGTGCACTATTTGTCAGGTGGCTGGAAAACATGTCACGGATAATTGTCATTTGCTACATAAGTTCGTTCAGACACCACAACAAATGTTTAGAAACTTCTACAAATTAGTGGGTTTTGATGAGTGCCATTGTCGCAGCTATGAACTCATGATGGAAAGAACACCTACCTATCGAATGAAAGCATAAACTCAGCCTCAGGATCAGGGTACAGGAGGAGTACGCAGTGGATATCTAGGAAGAGGAAGAGGTCGCAGAGGAGGAGGACCTGGTAGAGGTTGTAGGTAGGTCATTTGTTACAATTGTGAGATTCTAGGGCACTACGCATGAGAGTGTCTGAATTGGACACACCCATCATGTAAATATTGTAGTCAGTTTGACCACACTATAGAAGAATTCCCTACGTTGATAGATAAGATGTAGGAGAAAAAGGTTCAGCCTTAGCAACCTATATAGAGCTTACAGATGATGAGGTTTGAGCCCCGTGAAGAGGATCCGAATGTAGATATAGTGCAGAGAAGAGGAGTAGTGACTAGGGATGATAAGGGAAAACAACTTGAAGAGGATGGATGGGTTCGCAAGGCCCCAAAAAAGGAGGTGGGTTTTGATCTGGAATGCATGAAGGAAACATTTATGCAAGCCAAGAAAAGCTTCACTAAGGGCTCCACCTCAGGGACCCAGAACAAGATCCAAGAGATCAACGCGCCTATAGAGGTTGATCCATTTGTGCTCACCACGTTCTTGGAGACCTATATGAAAATTTTGCATGATAGAAAATCTATGAAAAACCTGGAAGAGTTACTAAACAAGTGTGCAAGTAAAGAAACCTCTTTAGATGGACACCACATAGTCAGGAAGTTAGAAAACATAAGGCAAGAATAGGACATGAAATGAGGATCACCACGTAGATAGGAGAATATGTGATGGACCAAGACATTCTGGATTTGGGGTCTAATGCAAATGTTTTTCCTAAACAAACATGGGAGACAATGGGGATACCTATGCTACAGTGGTCTCTGATCTAGCTTAGAATGGAAAACCAACAGAAGATCATCCCTATGGGACAACTACATGGAGTGACATTGTATATAGAAGGTGCAAGCGCACTAGCTGATTTATCGTTGATGACAGTAACCCGTACCCTATGCTCCTCGAAATTGAATGGGCCATTGACATGAATGGGGTAATAAACTTGAAGAAGCGGACCATTTCATTTGAAAGGAAATCGCTTCAAGTGGTAGTACTGTTGGACCCTCCAAAAGGACCGCACTATATTGAATTAGTCCGTGACTATGAAGAAGGTGATGATGACTTGGATCAGATCTACAAAATAGCAACATGAGAATGAGACTGGATTAATCCAATAGCTAAGGGGCAGATTGCATGGGACCGAGAAAGTTCTTGTACCTTGGATTCAGATGAAGAGTTGGAGCACTGGCAAAATAGGTTGCATGAAGTATCTACACTTCGCTGCATCATGATGAATAAATCATTGCGTTGTGTGTCATCAGAGGTAGAAATTTACCCTATTATGATGGTTTAATTGATGTAGATAATTTTTTGGATTCCTTTGAATAGGAAGTCCTTGAGGATCATCGCTTCCAAGCGCTAGATTTGGTGTTGTGCGCTATGCTCACACGATGGTGGGGTACGCACAAGGAAAACTTTAATGAATGGAGGGATTACAAGAGGATGATGAGGTTGTTGTTTGGTCATCCTAAAGTTTGGTTGATTGAGAAATATGACGGGAGAAATGATCCACTTTATCATTTAGCAAAGTGGACTAAATCTTATGGAACAAAGCCGCAGCCGGAGTGGGTGCACTTATTCTTTCATACTTTGGATACAATTCCTATGAATTGGTATATGCAAACGGAGCTCTGCCACGACACAGCAAAGTGGAATATATTAAGGGGAGGGTTCTTAATGACTTTCAATTTTGAAGATGGGTTTGAGAGCATTGATCAAGCTTTGCAAGAGATTAAAGCAACTATCTTCAAAGTTCTGTAGGATCCTTTGGATTTGGTTCAACCAGATTGCAGCACCCGGTTGTGCCATGTGCTGGAGTGCTACAATGTGACTTCTGAGAGGGAGGATGAAGATCCAAGAAATATTAATATTCCAGAGGCAGAAGGCCATTGTGAGATTGAAGGTCTACAAATAGAAAACCTGTACATCACCACGCTATTGAAAACCAAGCAAGTGAACATTGGTACTAAAGCATAGCCAAAATTTGCAAATATTGGGGTTACTGAGATGATGCCACAGTGGATGAAGTTGTTGAGTTACTCCACGAGTACCAAGATCTTTTTCCTACAACATTTTCAAACCTGAAAGGCATCGTAGGCGACTTGGGTGTGATGAAAATCACTTTGAAACTAGATGTGAAGCCTATTAAGAAACAACCATATCACCTTAATCCCAAATACAAGGAAAAGGTTCAATTAGAGTTGGATAAGATTCTGGAAGCAGGCATCATAGAACCCGTGGAAGAATCGGATTGGGTAAGCCCGATGGTGGTTCAGGAAAAGAAACACAAGGGGGAAATAAGGATTTGTGTAGATCTAAGGAAGCTTAACGATTCTTGTGTCCATGATCCCTTTCCAAAATCATTTACAGACAAAGTAATGGACAACGTTGGAGGGTAGGAGGCCTACTCATTCACTGAAGGGTTTTCGGGGTACCATCAGATCAAGATCGCACCAGAGGATAGGAGAAAAACAACCTTCGTGATTGAATGGGATTTTTGTCAATATACTGTCATGCCATTTGGACTCAAGAATGTGCCCACGATATTCTCTCACATGGTTATAGTAGCATTTAAGGAGTTTATTCACAAGTTCTTGGAAGTATACTTTGATGATTGGACAATGTTTGGATTAGTAAAGCGCCATGTAGCAAGTCTACACTTAATGTTGGATACGTGCCGAAGATACCAAATCATGTTGAACCTAAAGAAGTGTTTATTCTGTGTCCCCTTTTGGATTTTGTTGGGTCATGTGGTGTGCAAGCAAAGGCTGATGGTGGACCTTGCCAATATCGCAGTGATAGAGGCCCCGAGGAGTGTCAAATAGCTGCGTGCAATGTTGGGACATACAGGGTATTACAGAAAGTTCATCAAGGCTTATGCTCAGATTACCACGCCAATGAAGAAAGTATTGAAGAAGGATGCTACATTCTGTTGTGACGAAGAATGTCAGCACAATCTAGATGTAGTGAAGGAAAATATGGTCACTGTGTCGATCTTGGTCTTCCTAGATTGGAAGAAGGAGTTCCATGTGCATGTTGATGCCACATGTATTGCGTTGGGAGCAGTACTAACACAGGCCAGTGAAGGAGAGATGGACCACCCTATAGCCTTCGCGAGCAAGAAATTATCAAAGGCCGAGAAGAATAACTCAAAAACAGAGTGCAAAGGATTGGCTATGGTATACGTGCTTCAAAATTTTAGGCACTATCAATTGGGCAGACATTTCAAGATGTACACTGACCATTCTGCCTTGAAGTACCTAGTCAATAAGCCTTTGTTGGGGGGGAAGATATGCAGATGGCTATTTCTATTTCAAGAGTATGAATTTGAAGTGATTGTGAAGCTAGGAAGGTTGAATGTAGGACCTGACCATCTATCACAGATTGAAATAGGGGAGGAGCCTAATAATTTGGAGGAAGGGTTGCTCGACGTGCAACTCTTCATGGTGCGTGTAGCAGATAATCATTTTGTAGATATTATCCACTTTTTGACTATAGGATTAGCCCTAGAAGGGTATTCAAGTCAACAAAAGAAGGAACTAATAGTATGTGTGGTAGCGTTTTTGGTGATTTCCGGACATTTGTATAAGATGGGTGTAGATGAGATCTTGCGATGGTATGTGCCTGGTTTTGAGAGAAAAACCATCCTCGTGGAATCTCATGGAGGGGCTGCAGGAGGACATTATGCAGGAAATTCAATGGCACAAAACATTTTTCCCACGGTTTGTGGTGGCCTACGCTGCATAAAGATTTTAAGGCATATTGTAGGGCATGCAATATATGTCAAAGAACCGGAAGACCATCACAAAGGGACAAGTTTCCACTAAATCCTCAAGTATCATTGCAATCATTTGAAAAATGGGCAATTGATTTCATTGGGCCGATTCAGCCCCCAGGAAAGAAGACAAGTGCATGTTATATCATCACTACAATGGAGTATCTAACTAGATGAGCAGAGGCACAGCTTGTGAAGGATTGTACAAGGGCCACAACAGAAAAGTTCTTGCTTGAGTATGTTTTAACCAAATTTGGCTTCCCTAAGGTCTTGATGAGTGATCATGGTACACATTTTTTAAATGAAATGATCAGTGCGTTGATTGAAGAGTTCCAAGTTTATCATTAGAAGAGCACACCATACCATCCTCATGCTAATGGAATAGTTGAGGCCTTTAATAATATTTTGGAGAACGGGCTCACAAAGATTTGCAATGCATGGCAGAATAACTAGGATGTGTGCGTACCTCCAGTGCTATGGGCATATAGGACTACTTGTAAAAAGCTAATAGGGCAGACACCTTTCCGATTGGTCTATGGCGTAGAAGCTGTGATGCCTATGGAATATATCATGCCTAATATATGCATAGCAGCTTTCATAGGGATGGCAGATCAGGAAGCCTTGGTAGAGCAGCTTCCGTAGTTAATGGAGCTTCAAGAAGACAAATTATTAGTTGGATTCCATCAGCAAGTACAGAAGGAACATGAAAAGGCATGGTACGATCGACACATCAAGTTCCACATGTTCAAGGTGAATGATTTAGTTTTATTATATGATAGTAAGTTCGCTAAGTTTTTGGGGAATTTTCAGATGCACTGGCTTGGGCCATGTGTTATTAAAGAGATTACAGATGGAGGTGCAGTTCAGCTTGCGAGGCTGAATGAAGAACTTTTTTCGGGAAGGGTGAATGGAAGCAAATTGAAGCCATATACAGGGGATCTGTCTCAATGACTATATGATGGCATGATAGTCTTAGTGCTCCAGGAAGTTGCAAGGGAACGAGGGACTATAAACTAGACTCTGCGAATTAGAGGATTACGTGGCAGATGGACTGTGCAGAAAAGGGTGAAGTCACAGTATAAGAAGCTGTGCAAAGGGAGTTGCGCTAGGAAGGTTGGTGTCATGCAACACAACAAGAAAGTGACTGTTGGAGTCACTGTTCATGATTTGATAGCTAGAATATGGTTAAGAGGAGCGAGCTGGTGGCATTTAAGGTCAAAATATTTGAAGATCTACTTCCAAAACAACATTAATGGGCGAATTTTGGGGGGAACGGTCGTATTTGAATTGAAAATCCCTTATAAATTATGCATTTCGGTCTAGTAGAGAACACTTTGCACCCTTAGAGTTTTTGAGTTGTGCTTTCTATTGCTTATGAATCTCTCGTTCTTTGAGGATTTGGTCCTGAGTCCCGCATTTGAAAATTTAGCGGATTTAACTCGGAAATTCATTTGTGACACCATGCTAGGAACAAGCCCTACTGAGATTGCAAGCACTGGGGGAACTGTCGTGTACGAAGGAGCTACTCCAAAGGTAGCGAGCATGGAAACTCCAACCCTTGTGCCTACGGCACCAAGGTCACCTAGGCCAAATCCTACCTAGGTTAGAGAAACCCAAAAACTAAAGAAAGATAAACAGAAGAAGTCGGTGCTAGTGCATGAGTCGCCCCGAAAACACACTGTAGCTCAGAAGTAGAAGAAGGAAAAGAAACCCAAAAAGGTTGTGGATTTGGAGGTTGAACAAGGCACTAAGGACACAGATGTTGAGGGAGTGGAGCCCCTCACCAACTTTCCTGAATATATCCCTCTGCGAAAAGGGAAGGCGAAGGTTACCAAGGACCCGAACTCGGACAAGTTTCTCATTAATACACCTCTACTGCTGAAATAGATGACCTTTGGAGGAAAGCACCTCATGTGGATCCCCCTGTTAAAAATGGAAGATTAGGACTTGGCAGACCATGAGCGGTTCCCTCACCTCATGACAACAAATTATATGAGGCGATTTTATTACCTAGAGTCAGGTGTCACTGAGTTGGAAACAATAGAATGGATCTGCAGAGTGAAGAACTCAGGGTTGTCGAACCTATTGTGGGTGCCCCACTATCACCGCACCTATATCAACATGAAATGCATACGGAAATTGCTTACTCTGGTGCATGATGTGTGCTTCAGGCTAGGAGGGCCTATACCCATCACTAACATGTTGATCCATAGAACCATGCACCTGCCACATGAGGGTTTGAATATGGCCAAGGAGTTTGGCAGAAAGACAAGCAAAAAGGATTTGGCAAAGAAGATGAAGAAGGAGTTTGCACTCGTGAAAAATCCATACGGATATTCCATAACGTCTATCAATGACCCCGCGGTGTCGATTGCCACCCAAATCCTAGTATCAAAGGTAATGCGTAAGTGCCACTCGGACGAGGTTCTGGCGCCTGTGGTATCGTTAGTTGCGCAATGCACAAAGGGTGTGAAGTTTAACTAGTCACAGTACCTATGCAGCGAATTCCTCGCGAATTATTGTGAGGTCCAAGATGAGACCAAGCCCTTCCACTATGCGTGATTGCTGCTCTCCATCGTGTTGGTCGCATGGGAGCTACTAGAGGAAAACTAGTTTCCTATGTTGAAGGAAGGATTGTCAGAGACCACACAATTCATCTCCCTCTGGGCCAGGAAGGACCCCACATGGGTCATTAAAACAAAGATCATCTGGGTTTTGATCGAAGCAAGCATTCACATGGCCATCAACTAGTTCCCAAGGTTATCCTCGACCTTTTCCACCACATCTACATTCAGGCACAGAAGAACCTGCAGTAAAAATGGTTCAGTTTACCATATTTAGTCATGGACAATGACATCTAGGACATTATCAAGCGCTGGACAACAAAGTGGTGTGTCCCATCAGACTTGGATGCAGGTACCAGCAAGGGCATAGGGAGCTTTGCCAAAAAGAAGAGGAAAGATGCAGCCAAACAGGTTGCGGAAAACTTGGTGACGCAATGAAAGAAGGAAGAAAGAGAGAAGGCTCAGATGGAATAAGAGTGCGCTGCTAAGGAGCAGGCTGAGTAGGAGAAGCGTGACTCACAGAGAAGCAGTAAGTCCCCTTCACCCACGACAGAGGAAGAAGAACAATCTAAACAAGGAAGCGAAGGAGATGAGGGGTAGAGCACCCCATTTAGGCTAAGGAAGCATGGACATGAGCAGCAAGAAGGTCCCCTAAAGAAACAAAAGTTTAACAAAACACAACTCAATCCCATGGTCTTGACAAAGGGCGATCTCGATGAGATTAGCGACAAATTCTGGGATACTACAACCGAATTGTTGCAACAATTCGAGTAACACTACATGCAGATGCTAGGGAGCATTTAGAAGGATCTGAACAAGTTGTAGATCTAGACTAGCAGGACACAGGTGGGCCCAGGTCAAGCAAGCACCACAAAATTGAGCCTGGCACCGGGGACAATTCAGGCTGTAGAACTAGTAAGGACATTGGACATTTGAATAATTTCTCTACCAAAAGGGTCCCTATGTGCAAAATTGACCGATGAAAAGATCATTGTAAGTACCCTTAAGAACATTGCGCTGAACATTGCAATGCTCCCCAACGAATTTATTCATGTGGTACAGGCAGGGGTCACCAAAGAATTTAGAGCTCGGGAGTAGCACGCTCTCAATTTGATAAGTGAGTAGAGAGTGAACAATGAATAGATGTTCACCAAGAAGACGAAGGCCTTGAAGGAAAAAGAAGCCATATAGGCACAGAGCTCTAGGTTGGAGGCCACAGTAGCAAAAGCATGCAGAATAGTGTTGGAATTGCACATCCCAGAGGACACACAACCAGAAGCCAAGATCTGGAAATTAGTTGTAGGAGTGCGCGAGGCGAAGGATGAAGTTGGGTGAGTTAAATTCGAACTCAATATTAAGATCACAGAGCTGTAGTTCAAATTATAGCCTACGATTCCACCCGAGGTTAGAGAACAACACTGAGTTGTCATTAAGGAAGGGATGGCCACTCTAGAGGTTGTCGTGGCTGACTGCTCGGCCTTATTCAAGCATGCTATGGAACTAGTAACGACTCTGTAGGAAGACCCAAACCTGCAAATCATGAACACAGAGTTTCACAAGTTGAAAAATTAATATGATGAGATCAGGGTGATGGTGCGCTCAATTTCTCCAGCGCAACACCTTGCCAAGTTGCAGGAGGGGAAGCAGTTCCTCGAACAGGTATAAGCAGCCCAGAAGAAGGAGGTCTTGTTGAAGGCTAGGTTGGGACCTTGGTGAGATGAGGCTTACCAAGTAACAACCAAAATTCAAGAGAAGCTGACGGGCTTGTAGAAGACTTAGCAGACGATGAAGCTAGTCATGGATGGACCAGCTATAGAGCAGCTTGTATAAGAGGTTAAGAAGGCAACTACATGGAGCACTGTCAAGGTTATATTTGTGCAGGTGGAGCTGGGGGATATTCGCAGCAAGATCACTATGCTAATCGAGTGACTCGAGGGTAAGTCACGACCTTTGTGTTGGTGCCCTGTTGGGATAGGGTCCCCTGGGTCAGTTGTGGGGTTAAAAACCCAAGTTTTGATGTAAATTTTGTAAAATGATGTAAAGTCTTCACGATTTGTGGATGTGGAGCGCGTAGGTAATTAGGAGTCAAAAAGGATTTTAACCCTTGTTTATATAAAGTTAAGTCAGTTTTGAGATCCACCCATGATCCACGAACCATGGGATTGTATGTAAAAGGCTATACATAGGTGTGTCTTAGAGAGTCTAAGGCATGTCTATGGGTAAGAATGGTTGGAGTCTTAGAGAGATAGCATAGAGAAGTCAGTCTTAGAGGAGGGAAAGGATCTGCAGCTGAGTGCAAAGAGGCCTAGAGTAGGGTCTGCAACTGAGTGCGCAGACCCCTGCAGTTGAGTGCACAGGGAAGTTTTGAGTTTGTAACCTCATATTGAATATCAATAAAGAAGACTATTGAATAAATTCATGTGTTTATATGTTTACTACTCTTATTTATGTCAGCGATATATGCTGTGATGAAATAATGTCTTTGTGAAATAATGATGCATTGATGTGCAAATTTATTGGATTAGTTATATTAACTGCATGCAATTAATGTTAAGTACTTACGCAAATATTATAATACATTTTGTCATGTTTATTAAGTGCTTAAGTAGATCTATGTAAACTCAGATCTAGGGTTATTTTATGGCACGGGTAAGTGGCTGATTTATTTGTTAAGGGTCTGCAAAAGCCAATCATAGACCTTCACGGAGGTATAGAGGTTGTTTGAAGGAAGTTATAGCACAAAGCCCTAAGGGCTTATAGATGTGCGCGAAGGAAGATCTAGGGCATTAAAAGCACATCACACTGATCTCTGGATGAAAAAACTTGGTTCCAACATCCACCCATACTGCTTCGGGTGAGACTTTAGCCTGTGATGTGCGGGTTGATGCAGAAAGGGCCAGTAGTGTAAGGTTTTGTCTGGCACAATTAAATTTGAACCTGGGTTAGGACCCACTAAGCCAACACATTGGGATCAACAACTACAAACGGTTTATATTGCAAGTATCGAGTTGCATGTATGTTTTCCTCACTAGTTTGGGCATGCATGGTATATGCATGTGGTTTCTTAGTTATGATCTATGATTGGCATGGAGAATTGCTTGTATTGACAGTAGATTTTCCTAACCTTACCATTTCCTGGATAGCCATGATGTTGTGGGTTCATTTCCTTGATTTCTAGTTGGTTCTCATGTTTCCTTTAGCTTGGCTTGAGTTACTAGTTCTTGGAAGCCCTGGTTTGACAAACACTCTAGAAGCCCTGTAACATCTTGGGTTGATTTACTAGTCCTGGAACCCTTGGTTTGATAAACACTATGGAGGCCCTTGGTGGGTTGAGTTACTAGTCATGGAATCCCTGGTTGGACAAACGGTATGGAATCCCGATGACAGTTGTGGGTTAACTTACTAGTCGTGGAATCCTTGGTTGGAACAAATCCTTTGGAGCCCTAGACGGCTTGGGTAGAGACCAATCTAGTGATGGTTGTGATGTCTAACTGTGAGTTGGAATCACTGTTTGATGGGTTGAGGTGGTTTTGGCCTTTGGAAGCCATGGATGGTTTTGATTGATGTGTTTTATGAGATCCCACATTCATGCTCTGAATATGGCACGAGCGTGATTGGCTGAAGCGTGATTTGGCTCAACAATGTCTATGGTCGGGTGGTTTGTGGAAGTTGCACACCTAGTTGGCCTTTGCATCATTAATACGAGGTCATTTCTCCTTGTTAATTCATGGGTATTATAGTGGTTTATATGTCGATTATACAGATGTTGTTTCCTTGGTACTTATGTTGCTATTATGTTGGTTATGAACATGTATTGTGATAGTGAATATGTATGCCTCTCATCATGATTTTATTTATAAATGAATGAACAATTTATCTATGGCATAATGGATGCAACTATAGTTAATGTGTTGAGGCATCAATGCTTCTTAGTTATTCTCATATGAGTATGAGACCCCTATGCTCAAATCTGTTGTTTAAACCTGTAGATTACATAACTGTGACATGTTTAACGAAATGCATGTCATGTCTAGTAGGGGTCCATTCAATTCCCTCTTCAAGTATTTGTATTTGTTTCCTTATTTTTTTGTTATCTTTCATTTCTAAAAGTTTCGTTGAGTTCTGTTCAGTGACTTGGGTTGTGGCCCTGAAAACGTGGCTCAAATCCAAGAGACACAGGCACAACAGTAGGCAGAAAAGTCCTTGGATGCATGCATACCCATGCTTTGGGAGCGTCTGGAGCGTCTTGGATACATGATTTTCCATATGAAGGGAGCATCAGGGGGTTTAATGGTCTAAAATCTCAGTGGGACCCAAGGGCTGGTTACCTGAATGGTTGGGATTTATCCAGGGAGTCTTGTTGCTGATGTGGAAGATTCATATGATGTGTTTCCATTGGTTATGTTTCCTTAACGTGACTTAGTAGGTCGAATCATATCACAGTAACTTCTCGTCACATGTTTACCTTGATTCGCCAGTTTCTTGCTTAGATGTGGGAGGAGGTTGTTAAAAAAAGGTTTGGTACGGTTGAGTACAATCCTTTGAATAATCCAATGTGTTATCTCAAAATCAGACCCTACTAGGCTGTTGATCAGGTAGACTTCAAGTAACTATTTCAAACCTACTTTAGGCTAAGGCTTAGCCTCCCCAACCTGAGAGGGCTCTCTCAACGGATTAATGATTTTGATTATGATTAAGATGGCTAACTCTTGTGAAACAAATGCAGAAATGTAAGTGGTGGAAACACAATTAGAGATCATCCATTGGGCTTATGGAGTCAAAACAGTTTCAGCATAACAATGATATCAACCTTACATAGAAGTCAGGACATTAAGAATTCAACCATTCAGAACACACCAGACACATATAGGACAACACAGTTTATAAATATGTGACGGAAATTAGAGCACAATCAGTGATTTCTAAGTAATCATACATCTATACCACTGCAAATACTGAAGAGAGGATAATACACAACATTTTGAACAGTACATTCCTTCTGATTCTTGAGAAGTAAAGCCAAGTCTTGTATTACTAAAACAAAGTTTTTTACATAAAGCCAAATATCAGAGCCTTTTTCAATAAATTTCCAACTCTTTGTACATCATCTCTTCTTCTATATATAGAGCTCTGAGATTCCTCCTCCAGCATGAGGGGAGCTCGAATTCTGCTTGCTATGACACCTATTCAAACTTTAACTAATTATTAAATGCAACAAACTGCTAACTAGACATTTTAGGAACCTAAGACAATTAGGAGTCTAACTCCACATCATGCTGATAATAACATTAATTACAATAAAGACTCATTCTTTGACAAGTGGTTCCCTTCAATTTAACTTTGATGGATGTTTAAAGTTCCTTGCTGGCCCTTAATATCTTATCTCTTTTACTGCTCCTGCAAAGTAGGAAACTGCCCCTGTTTTCCTGCATTTGGTTTCTTCAAGGATGTTTGAGACTAATTAACCATGATGTCTTCTTTGATCACACAAGAGTGTATTGTAGTGCCACGTTCTTGATGTGTTGTAGACCCTTTCCATATATTCGTATGAAGACAAAACTTCTTCAAAGCCGTTTGAGATGTTGCGGAGAAAACTAGCAGTGATTTGTATGACAAAACTTGCAGTTTATATTTCTTTTCCTCCGCTTGTTTTACCTTTGCCTGTTTCTTGCACATTGTAATGATCCTTTTTGACACTCCCCTTTTCCAAAAATTTCTCCTTGATTACTCAAAATTGGTCAACTGAATTTAATTATGTGGCTACAGCAGTTTCGTAGCGCGCTACAAAACTGTTGTGCATTATGCGTCTTTTTCAGGAGTTTCGTTGCACGCTACGAAACTGTTGTGTAATCACAAAACACAGTTTAACACCAAAATTTGACTGAATTAAGTCTCTTTTATCTTGACATATCCCTTTCAACTGCCCTGAAGCTATCAAAACTGAGTAGAGATGTATCATCTTCAAGAAATTGTAACAAGGTAAATCATCAAATTTTGAATATAATCTTACTTGTTGTGTGGTTTTCTTAAGGAGATATTTCTCGCTGGCTTAGCTGCATCCTCAAATCTTCAATTTGCCTTTTCATAACTCTAATCCCAGCTTTTAGTTTTGTGTTAACCCTTCTGATGAATGTTGCTTCCTTTAGTGTTGGGACTGTCCAGGTATAATATTGTGTATTACAGTCGACCACCTCAGGTATTTGAAATGTTTTATCTTTCCACAGAGCTTGCATTTTTTCAAAATGAGCCTCCTTAATTGCATGCTTCCTAGAGGCTTTCTTCAATCTAGCAATTTCAAGATTTGCTAACCTCAATTTATTTTTCAATTCTTCAACACTATATTCCTCTGGCATATGATTGCCTTTCCTCTATCTTCTCTAGGCAGCTGGGATGATGTTTCTAATGAAGTCACGGGTATGTCATGAACTTTTACAATCTCCTCTGTTTCACCTGCTTCTGGCAGCATCTACTACATTTGTTTGAAATTCCTTGTCATGGGTCTTCTTGGCTTAAAGACAAATTGAGCAACCTGATCATCAAACTTGAGCTTTTTTGAGGCTTTGACTCTTTTAGTCTTGTCTTTACTTGATTCTATCAAATCTTCTTAAACCAAGGGAGATTCTTCAATGTCAATGGCTTGCAGTGAGTCATTCAAGCTTCCCTTTGAAACAGGGCTTTCCTTAGCAACCACCTTCTTGCCTTTTTCCTTAGCTAATTGATTCCTGGTCATTCTTCTCTGGACTACTTCTCCTGTAGATGATTCACTTCTACCTTCTTTGATTTGAGTTTTCTCTTTCAGGGACTGCTGGGGTGTGTCTTGGATAACCATTGATCTGGCAGGCTCCCTTACTTGTTTCCTAGCTTTCAATTTTGTGATCCTCTTGGATCTTGTTTTTATATGATGCTCAGTTGTTGGTGGAGAAGCTTTCACAACTTGGGGGCTAAGACCAGTTTCATTTTTAAAGCCAGACATAAACATGAATGTGGGCCAATCCCTACCTACTCTCTGGAGTTCATGCAGAACAATCAACTTAACTAAGTCGTGGTGAAACAATGAGGTCTCACAGGCTTCTTTCCTTAGCTGCACCTTGTCACACATTTTGCTTAAGCTACGAAATAAATAGAAAGGTAAATTAATAGATGTATTTTCTGTGAAATGCAGCATAAGCTTGAAATGATATGAATACACCTTATTATATCTCCCTTCACAGGTAAGGTACCTCTCTGGTGAAAGTTGTAATTCAAGCACACCAACTTTTGAATTTAGTCCTGTGAAATTCAAGGCAAACTCTTTGGTGATTTGTGCATGACCTCCCTAGAGTTTTTTGTAGAAATTCCAACATCCAACCTGCTTGAATGCATGTTCCACTTCTCTGTTCTTCAAGATAATGTCTAGACCTTTATGTTCGCTCCTCAAACATCTACCTGACATGTACTCTTTCCTTTCTGTAGGTCCTTCCATGAGATTTCGGTGTAATGAAAACTTGATAGACTGGCACTGTCTCAACTTTTGATTACTGCCTCGCTTGAATACTGCCTCGCTTGACGTTTGAGGAATTCAAATTTAACATTTGCTGATTATTCCTCATGCAATAAATATAATCATGACTATGAATACCTGGCTCTTCTTGAAACTTGCAATCCGAGCGTACCAAGGTACCTAATGACTCTAATGATGAAGATAAGCGGTTAGACATGATAGGCGAAGTGTATAAGCTGATAGTGGATGATGGAACCATAACTAAATGTGACAGATATGACAGCTAATAAAGATATGCTACGGATTGCACGAATCTCTGATTTCGTAGCGCAGCCAATGTAAAATCTGGGTTTTGCGCTACGAAAAAGCCTAGACTTGTTTTCGCGCTATGAAAACACCTAATCTGCTTTATAACACATTAGAACCTTAAAAAAAACTTGATACAAGGAATTTATGTGGGTTGTGGGACCAGTGATGAATGAGAACGAATTATTTACCTTTATGCAACCATACTACAAAGATTCTAAAGACTTAGACACTACATTGAACATGGAAAAACTGAACTTGGACTAACACCTAACCTTCACAAACAAACAGATGTGAACAATTTGGTAATCGTTTCTTGAGTGAGAAGACAATGGAACAAAATTTAAATCCCACATCCACTAAAGGAAAATTATTTGAGGATGCAACAAAATACAGACAACTCATAGGAAGTCTCAACTAACTGACTACTACCAGGCCAAATATTTCATTTCTTGTTAGAATCCTCTCTATGTTCATGCAAAAGCCTTGTGAGGGTCATTGGTTTGTTGCAAAAAGAGTTCTAAACTACTTGAAGGGAACTCAAGGCTTTTGACTCAATTATACACAGGTATGTGACTTCAGCTTGATTGGATACTTTGATTCAGATTTCGATGGAGAAAGAAATTGGAGTATCTACTTCATGTTATGTTATGAGTCTTGGATCAAGAGCTGTCTCCTAAAGGTCACGCAAACAATTAGTTACAATGGATTCCACAACTGAGGTAAAATATGCGGCAATATCTGAAGCAATGAAGGAAATTGTGTGGCTCGGGAAAATTTTAGAGGATTTGCAAGAGAAACAAGTACATTCAACTCCTCTTTAGATTGATGACACTTTTGCAATAAAGTTGGCCAAGAACCCAAAGTTCCATGATCAAATCAAGAACATTAATACAATTATCATCTGATTCAACATCATGTTGAGGCCAAGACAATCCACCTATGACATTGTTCCAAAAATGAGAAAATTGCATTAATCTTCACAAAAGCACTTGGAAGGGAAAAGTTTGAAAGCTTCAGAATGATGCTTGGACTCACCAACATCCCTTCAAATTAAGGGGGGGGGGGGGGGGGTACATTGACACCTAATCTTTGGGATTAGGAAAATCCATGTAAATATTGTAAATGGAAAAATAAAAGAAATTGGAAGATGAAGAGACATTGGGAGATGAAACCCAATAGTCTCCCTCTGCTTTTATATATCCACGTTTTCTCTTAATGCAAAAACATAATTTATTAGAGGAGTTATTCTCCTCGTCTGACAACATGGTATTAACAAATGGTAATATTCATGGAAAAATTTAGGGGCTAATATTTGCCTAGTGGGCTAAGTTTCTGATTTTTCCATAAAAAAAGATTCCCCAATTTCCATTTTTTATAAAAGATGATTCACCCAAATTTTTGAATATAAAATTATTTTACCTTAAAAATCGCCAACATTATATAGAGACTATATATAAAATAATTATAAGTTTGAATATCAATAAACATCTTATAATTTGCATATTAGGGATTAGTGAGATTCGCCAATGTTTTTAAACTTCAAGAAAAATTTCCATCCTTAAAATTTTCCTTGGTAATATTTTGTAGTCATTAGTGAGCTAATGATTTGTGTTAAGTCAAAGTGGCAAAAAACCGAAGTGTGACCATGGGGGTGTCGCATGCACAACATAGAGGCGAGCACCTTGGTCACACCCACATGAACGCAATGCACCTATGTGTCCACGAGCCAACGAGGAGTGCACTACAAGTGACACGATGGGCGACATGATGGGAAAATCAAACAAGTGAAGTGAACCGAGCGTGTAGTGTGCATGTGAAGGGTGGACACCCATACAAAGGTGGGGCGCATGAGTGCCCAACACTGACTTGCACAACACGCCGAGGGGTGGATGAGTTAGGCACAACGAGTGCACTAGGTGAGTTGGGTGATGGGTGAACCAAGCGCTATGGTGGTTGGGTAGACATGCTAAATAAGCAAGGACAAGATGTGTGACAAGTGAGGCGAACAATGACATATGAGAGAAGAAACTAACAAGAAAAGTCATAACGTGGCATGAACGTTGTTGTTTCCTAGAGACAATTCCTGGATGTGAGGGAATTAATGCCCGAGACATCTCAAGATTGATGAAAAATTGTTCAAATTAGTGGTTGGAGGGATAGGCCATGAGAGCTTGCAACAAAACTTCTATTTTTGAAACCCCATCTTTCAAAATAGAATGGCCGGAAAACTTTGAGGGTTGCAGAGCCTTTGGACTAAAGAAGTGGTTGAGGAAAAATAAAGAGGACAAATTTTATGTCCAGGCAATTAAGAATCTAAATAGAACTTTTGTAGAAAGAACAATGAGAGATTAAGAAAATGTGGATGAATTTCCTAGACGTGGAGTGCTTCATTAAGGGTTTCAGATTTAAATAACATGAGTACCTACAATTAAATTGATGAAAACATAAATTGAAACAACCAAGTGCATCCTACACCATCCAAGAGAAGAAAAAACATAAATTATTGATGAACACATGAGAAAAAGAATATCTGCAATTCACCCAAAGCTAGAATAAAGTGACTTCTTGTTCTTTGATTTCAAAGAGATTTCATTTTTATAAAGGAGACATGACTCTCAAGCTCCAAACTCCTTTACAATATCTTATTTCAAATTATATTTCCCTTTCCTAGCCTAACTAATTAACTATCAACTCAATCTTGGAAACTAATTTTAGAACAATTATAAAAATTGTTTCTCTTTTATCTTTTTTTTTTAATTTACAAGTAAAAATAAATAATTTATATATAGATATATAGATTTTATCTTATGCAAAAAAAGAGAAAAATGCTTATAATATATAATTATATAATATATACATTTATTTCCCCCTCTTTAGGTGCCATTAAATCCACTCCTCTTATAATGATTTTAAATATTATATATGTATATACATATATAACATTAAACCATATTTTTCCCAAATAAAGCTTCATCTTTCAAATTTCAATATCGCACTTTATATGTTTTTTAAAGGAAAACTGAGGCCTTTATACATAATAATATAATTATTAATGGACAAGTGGGCCCCGGGACTGTCCTCGTAGAAATATCAGAAAAGGTGGTTTCCATATTCCATTATCGGGGACACGCAAAGACCTCTGGAAACGTGAAGGGTGCCATCGAGACAAATTCGTGCCATTAATCAATTGATGGGAAGTTTTTACTGTACTATTTCCGGGGGCTCTCCTTTGCATAAGTTCCATGCAATTTATGCTGTCGAGATCCCGTGGATATACATATGAAAGAATATGAGCCATCCATTACTTTGCCATATGCATGAGGTGTAACCTGTTCTGTATGATGAAGGGATGGAAATCATTTAGCCACTGAACAAATCTACCTCGCACCCTTCGATGTCACACAGCATTTGAAAAATTACAGTCACGAGTTTTTAGAAGGAAATTTTGTTGTTAACCACTAAGCTTTGCATTGTTCTTCTGGGATTTTACATTTGAAAATTCCCATTACGAATTCCATCATCTCGATTCTTAAAATGAGGCCATCCGGATGAAAAATTTTCGATGTATATTAATCATGTATACCCAAATCATTGACCTGGAAATTAAATCTTCAGAAGCCACAATTGGGTACTCGGCATGTAAAATTAAATCTTCTTACATCCATAACGTTGGATTCTAAAACTTTGGCACGTCTGTATCAAACATTTAATATTTAATTTGTTGTGCGCTCTGTGCTAACGAAATATTGTTATGGGAACTATTAAACACTCCAGAAGGGACCTTTTATAAAGGTGTTTTCAACGTCATACAACTTTTTGTCACAACCTACCTTTTCCTGATAAGAAATTAACACGGTTAATTTTCAACGACCCTAGTTCTCTCTCATTAACCAAATTGGTACAAAACCATTATTCATGCGAACTTATCCAATCAACGCTAGAGTAAAACCAAATGATCATGTTCAAATATCCTGAGTTTGAATGAACCATTTTAGAGAAGGCTACAACGTCGAATGAATATCAATTGGTTACCATCATTTTTTTCACCCTGCTATATTTTAAGTAAGTGGGGGTGAGTCTCATTAAAAGCTATATAGAGTTCATATATTCACATTAATTCACAATATATTACATTTATGTCATATGTACGTGATGCAGGATTGTCACTAGCATTTGCACCTTATGTTGCAAAGGAAACACCGTAAGGCATAGAGTGGTGAAGAATAGCATAGAGTGGAGAAGAATAGGGACATGTATAGAGTGGGGAAGAATAGCATAGAGTGGGGAAGGATAGGGACATGTGAATGGACATTGTTGAAAGCAAGGGTGGATGATAATGAGTTACAATTGCAATAGTTAGTTATGTGTATTCTGAAAATGTATTTATTTTAAAGTAGTAGTTGTTGTTGTTGTTGTTTTTTTTTTTGAAATCCCCAAGATGTAATTTTTCCATATGCCACCTATTTATGGTGTTATTAGAAAATACTATTATATTGTAATGGAAGAGGTGAAAGAAAGGATACTACATTGTGAACAACATCATGGTCATCATTCCATATTTGAAAATGCATGAAAAATTGTTGGAGCCGTCATGATAATAATAAAAATTCCAGCATGATTTTGAAAAAATTTAGCTAAATTTTTTGAAAAAGTGGACTATAGTTGTTAAGTTTTAGAATTTTGAGTGCCTTAATTTTGCACAGAAAATCATAGAAATTACAACATGATTTTGAAAAAATCCAGCTAATTTGTTTGAAAATGTCAATTACAGGGGTCGAGCTTCAGTATTTTGGGCACCCAGGCATTCATGATGGATTCTAAATCCATTTCCGCCATCCCAAAACAATTTAAACACTCCCACAGTCAAATTTCGGAATTTTCCGTCCAGACAAAATTGTGACCTCTTTCGATATAAACCATGAGGATATTAAATGTCCTTAAAAACTACAGCACAGAACTTCTAAATCGCCCAAGTCTCCAATTTCATTTGGAAATTCTTTTATGTTTGTACTCCTAAGATCTAATTTTTTTAGGTACTTTTGATATGCTATTTGCGGAGGTAATATTTCAATGTTCTTACAATAGGAAACATCTAAACATTCAAGTGTGATGATGTTTCCCAGTGTTTCGCTAGAGACGGTTAAATTATAGCACCAACTCAAATCAAGATATTTAAGACGAATTAAATTACCAAAAGAACCTGGAAGCATCTGCAACTGTAGGGAGTGAGACAGACCTATGTATTTCAGGTTTATTAAATTACTGAAAGAATTTGGAAGCACCTACAAATGAGAAGAGTGAGACAGATCAATGTAATCCAAGGTTATTAAGTACCCAAAGGAATCTGGCAGTGACTTTAGATTTAGGCAACTTGTTAACTCCAATCGTTTCAACAACACCAGATGACAAAATTCATCCAGCAAAGTTTTAAGATTAATCTTATGGAGGAAAATCAGTTCGAGGTGCTTAAGGTGCCCTATTGATTTTGGTAAATTTAAGTTGGCTCATCAATTCTCCATATTCTCCTATGCCAAAGCTCTCAGCTCTCTCTTTCAATCTCAATTATCGTAGATTCACAAACTCAGTTAGCACAGATTCACAGACACATGACATAAACATCCACACATATACACAACACACATTCCAAAAAAGCAAATATAGCAGTACATGGGTAGGTAGTACATGGGAATATGAATGATAGAGAGTATATTTAAAAACCTTATTTAGAAAACATAAATGTAAATGGCTTTCTTTTTTAAGATACTAATATTTTGGAATCTATTTGCCTCCAACTGTGTGTTTACATTTCTTCCATAATAATCGCTAAATGTGAAGCTTATTATATATGCTTTGTCCTTATCCAAAAAGGATGAGTCAATCTAAGACCATCCATTCAAACACATAACAACAAGGCAAATATGCGTCCTGTTGTGAGCTATATGGGTAACATTCATCAGAGAATCTACCAAGGCTATATGCTAGGCAGACCTTGCACTTTCTCCATAATGTTTTAATTTGGATTGTCGAAAGGCAACTACACAACCTCCCTCAACAATCTAACATCTTAGAATACAAACTCTGCCTGGCATATAACCTTCGGCTAAGACTTAAATTATGCATTCATTTCAAATTTATTTCTTTGCTTTTCACATTTCAAGCACCTTCACTTGTTGCTGCAACTGCTCCAGTAATCCCGCCTCGGCCCACTGCTTAGGACAACCCTTAGCATCAGTGTACTCCAACGACATAAAATGTTGAATACCTGGCAGCCTTTCTAACTTGGAGCACCCATGAACATTTAATACCCAAAGCTTTGTCAGTTCGGCCAATCCCTGTATGCTCTTTAGCTTCGCACAATCATATGCCTGCAACTCTTCGCTCTCAGAAGTCCGTTTTTTCCAGTTGTAGGGGGTTTCATTGTCTATTGTCTATAAAGGTCTGTGATTAGAACTTACAGCCGACAAAGAAACTTCATCTTAAAGCTAAAAGTACTAAATTAGTAATCACCTGCAAGAAAAATCTTTTCATCTCCTGCGTCCAGTCTCCAACTGTTCTAATATGCATGCTAATGTGTTCATCATATGGAGCAGAGGTGATCGAGAATGGATGCCTACATGTAGAAAGTTCAGAAAAATAAAAAATAAAAATAAAAATAAAACCGTGGAAGAAACACTAAAAGACCTGCCAATATTTGAGAGTTGCCATATCATCAACAGCCATACAGGAAAGTTTGTAGTTGTTCTAAGTCCCCAGTAATTGAGAGCTTCCATATCATAACCTCTCGCAGCTTTCTCTTCTTGATCATAGCCACCTAGGAAAAAAAAGACCAATCTCCAGCTCTGAAGCAATCCACCAGTCACTGGTATTTGGCTGGACATGTGATGTCTTCCTTTGTAATCGGCAGATTTCATTGTTTTATAGACTTCAACTTATACGATGGAGTAGCTTCTCTTAACACTAAGAGGATAAATAAAAGAATGATTTTCAGTTTGAAATATAAAGACGCAGTTTATTTTATGCGATTTCTTTGATGTCATTGAGTGAAGCTTTAGTGATTATAAGTTCACACAATAATCCAAAAAATTTCATCAAATTAAATGCATACCTGGTTACTCCCTTATATTTTGATGCACCCCTTGAAAAGCCACTACTATTTCTGCAAAATTAGTCAAAGCAATTTCTTATTACTTCTTAAAAAAAAAATGTGAAACTCAGTGGATATTTTGATGCACCCCTTGAAAAGCCACTACTATTTCTGCAAAATTAATCAAAGCAACTGCCTATTACTTCTTAAAAAAAATGTGAAACTCAGTGGATTAATGAAAATTTTCTCATCGAAAATATCCAAAATATATGGGACAATATATACACATGTTTTAAATAAATAAAATACATTAAGAAAACCATGTACCTCCTGAGAGACACAATATATTCTTGCCTGGTTGAGTGTTGCATCTCTTCCAGAGCCCCTTTGTATTGGCTAATCTTAAATCAAGAGAGCAAGGGACAATAGCCCTGGAAGTTGAAATGCATACACAAATGTTGGTGCAAAAGTCCAAATTTGGGAAGCATCAGATGGTTTCCTTGCACTCTGCCATCTGTTCACAATAGTGCTAAAGCAGGACTTGATATCCCAAAGAAAGGTAATATATATTTGCATTGGCATTCAATCATCCTTATCAATGTAGAGACGTTTCATTCATTCATAATTAATTCTCAGGTTCAAAATATGTGCTCTTGAATCAAACACCTAGCAAAATCAACAAAGAAGCAACAGAAACTACGTTCAAAATTAGTGGATTTAATAGTGAGTATGGTGGTTTCAAACATGTAGGTTAATAAATAATTAGATAAGATCTTATGGCAAGTTGAATTTGAAACTTTTGAATCAAAAGGAACAAAATGCTAGCTCCATGTTATATAATAGGAATCCAGCTACTGTTTTCTGATAGTAGACAAGTATAATGCACTAGATAGCTCACAATATAGGTTGATAGAACCTCTGTGATATTTGGAGTCTACACTGCCTGCCGGCCCACCTTCTGAGCTGCTATTGATATTGTACAACTTATGAAATCTAAAATAGAGTAAAGATATAGGAGACAAAACAGACTGGGAATGTAAGTCCTTTATACTGGAAGAGAAAAAGAGAACAGAGCAGCATGTAAACGCAGAAGAACATAAATAAAACCAGAAGACTTTTTGACTCAACATGTATTTCTTGGGGTCCAGATTCATTCACATGTATTTAAAAATGCTGACATGCTTGAACCAAAAAAGGAAGAGAATTCGAGAATTTCAAATGCTGTCCTAGCTGTTTTAGATATATTTTCTACAACAAAAAGGAAAAATCATGAATACATGGGCCTGGAAGGCTTACATTGTAAGTGTGACAATACATGAATGGAGCACCATCTTGATGTACAATGTTCTCCATCCTCCACACTTCACAAGAATTTTTTATAAATGTCCATTAACTAAGATTCCATTGCTCTTGAGGAGGAATATTTTACCAGAACATCAGCTATGACTATTGATGGTGACTACAAAACAATAGGATGAGGAACTTAGAAAGAAGAAGAATTGAGGCAATGGCCTCTTTTCCAGTAATGATTATTAGACAAGGTTATTAACCTGCAAAATGACGATTTTCCAACTCCATAAATAAAGCATTTTCATCATTACATCAACTCAACTCTCTCAGTGTCTTTATCAATGTCTCAAGTGATTTTTTCTTTGCATTTTGCTTCAAAGTTCGCGTACCAAAGGTTCCAAAGAGTCTGTTAGATGAATCTCTGTATTTCTCAGAAATCATGACCACCTTTCTGTAATCCAAAGAACTATAATGCTTCTACCTTGTAATAGGATTCATGAAATTCTCTGGATGGTTGTTTAATAAAAGACTAACCAACTGCCTTGCCTCTAACAAAGACTTTTTTGGATCTGTTGCACCTTCAATCTCATCCAAGCCACTGTCATGAAATTGAGTATCTGCAAAAGATTCTAGCAGTTTCAAATCAACATCAATTCCAATAACAACATTTGTATTGAACCGCTTAATTTGTGTAGCTTAATTACCGGCTATAACATCCATTAGAGTTAGTATGAACTTATATGTAAACTGGATGCAATATTAGCAATGACTAGGCAGATCGGGCAGAATATGGTGATTTTTGTAAATTTAGGTTAAAATCATTTTTTATTTTAAAGAAGACTTAAAGCTATCTTGATTGAATGAGAGGTCTTCAAATTTAAATTTAGAAGAAATAGGTTAAACCTCTCAGACGCAGAGATATCTGGCATCCTTAAAAAACTAAGCAAAAGGAAGAGGGCATTTGTTTAAGGTTTGTAGTCACTAGTGTTTGATACTGATTTTTCATCCTTGGTTTCATGCTTTTGTGAAATTGTCAGATTTCTTCTTGCAATTGTTTTGATATTATGCTGATGCCATTAGCTACAATTTTCTTTTTCTTTTTTAATTGTGTGTTTTTTTTTTTTAATTTAATTGTATCTGTTAGCAGAACCACAGGGTTTTGTAGTGGTGACCTTCACACAAGGAGTTTCTTAACAGTGCAACCTATTGATGATTGTTCTATGCCCCGTGGGCAGTTTTCCTTGATTATGTTACTAGTAATTGCAGCTTCATTTTTCTCATTTAAATATTTGCCTGTCATGCTGCTGCTGATTATGGCTTTGTCTAAAATTTCTGTAGTCTTCAATATTTCTTATATGACCTACCTTCATGCCCTGACTACTTGGTTCCCTATCTAATTCATCTTAGATTAACGTGATTGAAATATTTTGTGGCTGTCTTATATGCCTATTGCTCTCTGTTTCATATGGAAGTGGGCATGTCTTTTTTAGATGTAATTGGCTTCATTGAACTCATTTGACCTGATGCTGAACCTTTCAACAATTCTTTATTTTTTTAATGGGGTTGTGACATTGTGCAGAACTATAGCTTCCACAAACTCAGATATTAGAGTTTATGCTAGATCCTTTCTATTTCATCACAATTACGTTGTGCCTATTATTGGGTTCTTGTTCATAGCTGAGTTGTATGTATTTTATTGGAGAGTTAAAATTAAGAGAGGAGATAGGGGAAAGGATCCATCATTCAACTGACTTTACTCTGTATTTAATATATTTGCTTTTGTCAGTATTGTTGTCATATTATTAGAATTTACAACTGAGAGCAATGTAACTTTTTAATTGTTCTTATTATTTCACTGCTGAGAAATATAGGCTATATCTGAAAAGGTTAAGTGGAGTGGCACAACAGCAAAGTGGAATGAACTCTTCTTTTGGGGGAACTACAGAAGCAGGTGTTGGACCTATGGGTTTACTTGGAAGGCTGGATCTTCAAAGGCTTGCGACATCAGGTCAAATATCACCTCAAGCACTGGTGACATTACCAACTGAACTTCTTGGACAAGTGAATCCAAACAATGGGTTGGGCCTGCCAAACATTGATCGGACACTGCTTTTACAAGCAATATTTCATGGTGTAAACTCTAATCCTTTAAAAAGAGGGAAATTTGGCAACCATTGATGAACAGTCAGGGAAATTTACTCCAGGGACTCCCGAGAAGCATAGAGCTGAAGCAATTGTGCCAGCCACAACAACATATTCCTTCATTTGGAAATTTGGTTTTACCGACCAATGATACATCTGCAGGATTTTCTATGCTGCAACAGGAACACAATACAGGTGCAGAAGTTGGCAGTGTGGATTGTGGGATAAACAACAATGGAGCATCTAATCCTCAAAACAATGTGATGGTGATGCAATTGATACAGCAACATCAAATAAACCAACAACAACAACAACTGCAGAGATCTGCAGCACAAAAATAACCTGGCAGACAACTTCAAGGTTCTCAGCTTTAGAGTGGACAAGTCCTGAATTTGCCATCTGCCAGTATTGTTGGGCCACAAGTCCTTCCAAATGAAATTAGGGGGAAGGCTACTTTATCTTCTCTAGCCTATGGCAATAGTAGTCTTGGCAACAATATTATTGGTGCTCCTGGTTCAGGGTAATTAAACCGTATGCCAATGCCAGCATATGGCCTGGGTGCAACTGAATCTAATGTACCAGAAGGAATTGGACGGATGTCAACTGTAGACTATAAGAGCCAGAATGTGGACATTCTCCAAGGAAATGATTATTCCATTTCCAGTACTGTTTGTTTATCTTCCCCTTTAATAACATCTGATATTGAAGGTGGAATGAACATTTCAGGAATTAAAAGGTTAGGTGGCATAAGTGACATAGTTGGTTCTCCAACTCTAAGTGGTTCTGGAATAAGTTTTGGCACATCAAGTGGTATTGGTCAGAATTTAAGCCAGAGTGGTAGGCAAGGTTGGCAAGTGCAAAATGTGTCTATGAATCAAGATTTAAGTCAAACAACTACTGCTATCTTGAGCCCATGTCATGGCCAAGCTTCTCATAGAACCGAGGGCTTGAATGCTCCTGTTGTGCAAGATCCAAGACAGGTTAGGAGTTTTGGATTTGTTGGGAAAGGACCAAATCTTTCAAGCAGGTTGGTACAAAATGTTGGATATCCTGGGATGCTCAGTGATGCTCAAAGTCAGGGTGAACTTTTAGGAATTGATAGAGGGCTGAGGCTGAAGGACCAAAGTGCATCAGATTTTGGATTGACTCCAAAAATTGAGTGTGACACACTTTCTGGCCATTTTCCTTCAGAAGATCTCATGAATCTCCTCTTTAAACATGTTTGTATTCCTCAATATTATTTTCCCTTTAGTTTCAAATCATTGCTCAAGTTGCATCACTTCTTGCAATTTAAGACCATGGTGCTGAACTTCTTTGATCATGTGCACTTTTATCATTTAAACAAGCTAGGTCTATGTTCTGTCCAATTCACTTTCTTGCATACATATTGTGTGTGAAGCAGTACTATGAACACTATTTTTTAATATATGACCAACGAAAGTTTAGAACATGTATGTGATATATAAGCATGGAAAAACAAAATTGCACAGCAATTTTGGTCTAAGATTCTAAAGGAAAACACCCCATTATTGCATTGCATGACTTTGCTTGTTCCATTCACATTAATTTATATGCATGGGACTTCATACATACTAGGGGAATGCATTGGCTCAGGCTGTTTTCTTTTGTGAAAACAATAAATTGAAGTTTATTGGAACCAAAATTATGCACCAGCATACATTTTTGTATGCGCACCTCCTAATTTATGCGGCTACAATTATAACATGCGTACATTTGTTCACTTATCAGAATGAATTGTGTTGTAAGAATATTTTCAATGACCTTGTTGTGAATGAATATGGTACATGCTAAAAACAATAAATTGAAGTTTATTGGAAACAAAATTATGCACCAGCATACATTTTTGTATGCGCACCTCCTAATTTGTGCGGCTACAATTATAACATGCATACATTTGTTCACTTATCAGAATGAATTGTGTTGTAAGAATATTTTCAACGACCTTGTTGTGAATGAATATGGTACATGCTAAAAAAAGGAAGAGTATGCTGTCGATGCTTCTGCTGGTGGTTGATGGTTTTATCATTTAAACGATCTAGGTTTATGTTATGTCCTATTCACTTTCTTACTAACAAATATATCTTTCGGGTTATGTAATTGTGCAGCAACAGGACGGGATGGGGATTTTAGAAAATGAATTCAATTTAGATGGGGTATCAATTGGATAATGTTCATGTCAATTGAAAAATGTTTGTACTTTGTACTGTTATACGAAGAGAAAGCCGGCCTTGCCACCCTCAAGTGAGTTGAGTGGCATATAGCCCCATGCTGCTCATTGCTCAACAGAAACGTGACTTTATGCTTGCGCACTACAAAACAGTGGTAGCATTCTGGATGAGCGTGGGGATCATTGTGGAAAGGCTTATGTGCAAATGTAGATGTAGTTGTATCATATTATCTTGCACCTAGAATGGGTTAAAAGTTAAAACTTCTTAGATATAATCTCATGACACATTTCAGAGGAATCTCACGCTCTTATGTGATTGCAAGTCTTATTACTATGACATTTGGATTTGTTAGAGCAAATGAAAAGGTCGAAACAAGTTGCAAATCCCTTATGGGAGTATGTCCATGCACCATTTTATTATTTTCTCTTAGGGGAAGCTTACTTCTAGCCCACATTCAGGAAAATTCATGTGCTTTTCTGGACTAGTTTAGACACTCTGAGAAATAATAATTATTTGATGGAGGCATTAATTGAGATTCATCCTAGTACTTCCTGAGTTGTGATACACTTCAATTACAACAGGAATTTCACTTGGTTGAAACGGTGGAGTTGCTCTACACAAGTGTAGGCAACTGGAATTATCCAACACTAAATAGTTGGCTTGCAAGGGGTTGTACGTGCTGGTTTCATAGATTGATTTAAAAGAAATAACAGTAATTTCAAAAGACTAACAGAAGCAGATGCAGGATTTAGGGTTTGCCTCTGAAAGGAAAACAGTGTAGGAGTGTGAAGGGGAAAAATTTGATGGTAAAATTGAGATGGCAAATTCGTTTGAATCCATCATACCTGCCAAACAAACAGCACATTTCACAAATGCGGAGATTTGAACCGAGGTATTCTGTGTAAAGTTGCAATCAACATCCAAAGACTCAAGAACCTTACCAATGCAAAGGCCAAAGTCACCATGAGAAAGCTGTAATCCATCCGGAGAAGCCAGCTGACCGAAACGCGCTTCGACGGCTTTCCAAAACGCTTGAAAATCCACGTTCGAATCTTCCACCATTTTACTAATA